>CAIGRB010134191.1:91228-103299 GCA_903798255.1 Fraxinus quadrangulata
TATATGTGTGTGTGTATATATATATATATATGTTTTGATAGTTCTCACGAAGTTGTGCTAAAATATAAGCAAAAAGTCATTAAATTTGAACTTCCAATGGTAGAAAACTACTTCAACGGTTACTGGCGCAGGGGCGCCTCAAGGTACCACGGGGGCGCTACTGCTCTCGGGTGAGAAAATCTCAATTGGGCTCGACAGCGCCTTTTTTTTTTTTTTGCTTCTCCTTCTCTTTTTTCTTTATTATTTTAAACTCAATATTTAATTATTTCAAGAACATTACAACAAAAGCTTTATTGATCTTGTTTACTTGAGGAGAAAAAATCATTTGAGTACTTGACTTAATTAATTCTACTGCAACTCCAGCTATTCAGTACTACAGCGTGCAGAGGCAAGTGGTTGATCATCACGATCGTCTAGAAGGGCCTTGGGCTTCTTCTTCTTTTTAAATAGTTTATATGTCAGGAGATCTGTGCCCCAATATGGTGGTAGTTGGAGAAGTTTTGATTGGCTTAATTTTTTTGACTTCTTATAATTGGTGGAAGCTTTTGTGATTCTTGTAAATGACAATTTTTTTAGTAAATATATGTCAATAAGCTCATGTTTGAGCCATTTTTGGATAATTGATGTTGTAAAAAAATTTTCTGAATAGTGGACCTTTGATTCATGGAATTCGGGCTCAATTTCTCTATCTAATCGAAATTAACCACCTTAATTAACAACCCAAGGACCACAACTATTTTCACACACTTCGATTACTATAGGTTCACACACAAAGGGCATAAATGATAGTGTTATTACAACGACAAAGGCAACCACTCAAAACAGCCACAAAGGCAAGGGAAGGAGAAGAACCGAATGAGAGACAATGAAGAATAGCCGAATTCTCTCTTTTGAGGGAAGAAAAAATTAACACACGTGAATATCATAGGAATGGACAGCATATATAGTGGTGGCAATCGAACTCAGCGGCTCGTCGGCTCGTACTGTAGCAGCCCACGAGCACGAGCGTGCTCGACTCGTACTGTTCACGAGCAGCTCGATGACTCGTGGGCTTCTCCCTTTATTATAAAAAAATAATAATAATAAATAAATAAGTTATTCAGTGACCATAATGGTTACTGAATTTTTTTTTTATTATTATTATTTTCATTTTTTTCTCTATAAATACTCACTCCCTAATCAACATTTTTTCTCACCAATACTCATACTCTCATTCTCTACTCTACTCTCTACAATTTACAAATTATAAATATTCAACAATATCATAACTATCATTCATTCATTTTATTCTATTATCATCTTCATCTTCTACATTTTTTTTTACATTATTATCTTGATTTTACTTTTACAATTAATTTTATATACTACTACATAATCATCATTCATTTCTCAATTCTATATTTCTATTTTCTACATTCTATTTCAAATATTCAACATTCAATTTCTATTATTATTAAATGGATGTACGAGCATTTGTTGAAAACTTGTTCGGTATGGAAGGCGAAACACATACCCAAAATCAAATTGGGAATGAATTCGCCGGTCTTGATAAATTACCAATTCCAGAAAATATTGAAGATTTCGACATTCGTGAAGGTAGTCATCCAATTGATTTGGATGATATTGATTTTAGTGTTCCAATTGATTTGGAACAAGATAAAGAACATATATTAAATATTTCCGATACAAGAGGGAAGAGAAAGGGGAAGAAGCTGGCAAAATGTTGGGACTATTTCAAATTGGTTCACACTGATCGTGTAGTTGATGGACTTCAAAAAATAAAAACAGTATGTAAATACTGCCAACAACGACTGGCATAGTAAAAATGCATTGGAACAATCCACCTCAATCGTCTCTACAAAACATGTGTGGCCAAATATAGGCTTCTTCCAGTTGGTCAAACGTAACTACAGTTTGGTACTTCAGGCGCCGGTGCTAGGGCTTTTAAGAGATTTCAAAATGATCCCAACTATAGATATGATTCAACTGCATATGCATGTGGTTCCTCTAGTAGTAGTAGTAGTTTGTCTTCCATTGCATGTACTCAAATTTCGAGTACTAGTCTAAATGCATTGCCATCTGAATTAATTGATTATTTTAGTCATATTTTGCCTAATAACAATTCAGTTAGGAAATATTCAGAAGAAATCATTGAATTCTGGCGAAATAACAAAATTCGATGACCAATCGTTTCTACAATTGCAAAAGATCTATTAACACCTCCAATTAGCACTGTAGCTTCAGAGTCTGCTTTTAGTGTAGGGAAGATGGCTCTTTCTGAAGTCAAAAGTCGACTAAAAGAAGATATTTTGGAAGCGTTAATTTGTGTGAAGGATTGTGAATACGCTAATTATCGAATTCAAAATAAATATGTCGAAATTACACGTAATCAAGTAAGTGATATTTAATTTCACTGCATTCATCACAAAATTTTATTTTCATACCTTTATAATTTTTTTAAAAAAATTGTACACGTAACAAATTGTTCGTGTACAATTTTTAACTCCGCATACTCGAAATAAAAGTAGCTGATGTCAAACCCGGATAAAGGAGGAGTGTTTATCTTTTTTGATAAAATAAAAATAAAAATATTTTGAAAAATGTATATTTGAAATTTTTTTACAAATGCGTGTGTATATATATATACACTGAGGTGTCAATATTTCAATTTATCCAATATCTATTTAACATCATTGTTCAGGATTTATTGGGTATAAAAAAATTCAAGAGATATAGAGAAAATTTTTACATTTACCTGTAAAATTATTTCATTGAAAGAATGCTTAATTTAAAATGAGTTTTGAAAGAAAATGAGTTTTAAAGAATATGGCTCGAACGCAGTCTAAACATATTTTTCAATTAAGCTTTTAAATGAGTTACCTAGATGATGTAGCATTAGCATAAATAATTCTGGATTCAAGTTTTATTGTACGTTAAATTTAGGTACGCGTTATGCTTCTGATAAATAGTGAAGTTGTGTGCCCAAGTGGGATGTTTTAGAAGCTAAGCTCTAGTTTGGTTTTGCTAGAATCAGATTTTGAGTAGATTTTAATAA
The DNA here is from genome assembly GCA_903798255.1 of Fraxinus quadrangulata. Classification (NCBI taxonomy): domain Eukaryota; kingdom Viridiplantae; phylum Streptophyta; class Magnoliopsida; order Lamiales; family Oleaceae; genus Fraxinus; species Fraxinus quadrangulata. Next base: position 94,284 of record CAIGRB010134191.1, read on the forward strand.
AAAATGATAAAATGACTAGTTGAAAAGTCGATAAAAACTGTAAGTCCAACAAAATGTGTAATTAAAATTAATTGTTGACTTTAATTTAAAATTTTATCAAATTTTTTAAACTAAACTAAATGGGGATTAAATTTAGATGAAATAGTTCAACTTGGATTGCCAAACACCTAGAGAAGACTTGCAAAGAAAATTAGCTGACATTAATCACGTTGCAAGACAACATATGATGGAGTAAATTCATTTATCTCGTACTCTATTTAGAATTCAGTGGTAGCCCATACATATGCTTTGGCCATATCTGTATATACAGATCTGATCTCCGCCCACGATAGACAAGATTAAAAACTTTACAGACGTGGCAAGAGAACCTTATTAATGTTCTCTTCAACAGTTATACATTTTTGCCTAGATCAATTCTATCTATATATATTGCCATTACAGCTTTAAGAATCCTTAACTTTGAGATAGTAATTTGGAGGAAGTCGTGAAAATGAATGGCTGCACCAGTGAAGTTCCCATTAACAGAAGGTAAGTTAATTCACCTCCAAAGTTCTAAACATTTTCTTCACAAATAAATCAATGTACTTTCATATTGAATGCAGATTGGAAGGCAAAGTTGCCATTATCACCGGTGGAGCAAGCGGCTTCGGCGAAAGTACTGTAAGACTCTTCGCCCGACATGGAGCAATAGTTGTTATTGCAGATGTCCAGGACGAACGAGGGAAGTCTATATGTCAAGAACTTGGCTCTTTTGGAAATGTTTCCTATGTTCGTTGCGATGTCACTAGTGATATTGACGTAAAAAACTTGATTGATTTCACAATATCCAAGTATAAAACCCTAGATATCATGTTCAACAATGCTGGAATCCCTGGTAATTTAGATTTCACAATTGTCGACGCAGATAATGAAAATTTCAAAAGGGTTTTTGATGTAAACGTGTACGGTGCATTCTTGGGAGCGAAACATGCAGCTAGGGTTATGATTCCGGCTAAAAAAGGGGTTATTCTCTTTACTTCAAGTGTTGCTTCAGTTGTTTCCGGCGAGTCACCTCATTCGTATACAGTGTCTAAGCACGCAATTGTGGGGCTAACGAAGAATCTGTGCGTAGAATTAGGAAAACATGGGATACGAGTGAACTGCATATCTCCTACTGCGGTGGCGACGCCATTGCTGACAAAGGCAGTAGGTGTGGATAAGACGGTGATGGAAAAGATACTAGGTGAATCTTCTAATCTGAAAGGGGTGGTGCCGAAGTCGGAGGACGTGGCAGAGGCGGCGCTGTATCTTTGTAGCGAGGAATCGAAGTTTGTTAGTGGCATAAATCTTGTGGTGGATGGAGGTTACAGCACAACTAATCAGACTTATACTAGGGTAATCAAGAGTTTCTTATCTTGAGTGAACTTGAAATCAATTATATTCGATATTGTATCTCTTTCTAGTTGAGATGAAAAATGCATGTCTGCAAGGTTGAGAATAATTTGAGTTTCCGTTTCCCCTTATTAGGTTGGATTATCTAAAATACTCCTAATCTTGTGTGTTTCGGTTGTTCATGTCCCATTTCAAGAATTTCTTCAAGGGAATAGCCTATAAATTGAAATTTTGTGATTCATGTATTGGCATCAAATTATTGATAATAAGTGCTGGCTTGCCAACGCACCACGTAACTTCCAAAGAAAATGTTTCATGGCATGATAATACTTGATATAATTAAAAAGGCTCAAAGATTGACTTGTATCCTAGCTCTAACTCCGACCCGACTCCCTACGATCAATCTTCTAGAGAGCACCCTCTTTGGAGCAATGATCACGTCAACATATTATTTTATCTACACAATCTTTAGGATCAACCTCCTAAATTTATTTAGCCCCTGTTTGACACCCATTTTGGGTTTAAAAAAAATTCTGAAATAGTGATTGATGGAAGATTGTGTGGTTAAAAAGTAAGGAGAATTTTTGGGTTTATGTGTAATATTATTTTATTGAAAGAATGTATGGTTGAAATGAAGAATGAGAAATAGAATGAGAAATAAAATGGGTTTGAAACAGGGGCTTAAATTTTAATATAATTTTACCCTTATGTGGCATGGCTCTGGCTGTAGGAAATAGAAATCCCTTTACTGGCATACTCTTACATCGTGCAACTAGGAGAGGATTTTGTTACAACTTTCAGGAGGATATTTCGGGATAAAATAACCCTTCACTTCACTAAAATGTTTACAATTATTATTTCTTCTCCAACTTGAGGTATGAAAATAAATCAAGGAGCCCGAGTACCATTCTCTACGTACAAAGTCGATCTCTCTCGTTTATTCACTCTAAACTGACTTGAGCATCGGTGTTTCCCTTCTGCATGCACAAATCGAGGAGGCTGAGTACCAATGACGCAAGTGACTGTTGTCTCAATTAGACACACTGCATATACCCTCACACCATGGAAATGTCTCTGGCAATACGATCGTTTACAGTTTATCACGTGGAAATAGCTAGGTAGAATATGAGATGTATTCATTTAAGACAGTGTCGGCAGTGGAGTAATTATTGTCAGAAGACTCGAATGGGCCGTGCCTAACTATCGTATATGAACATGCATCTGCATGGTACGTAGAGTCAAGAGAGGAAGTATTAGTGCATCATTTCCATTTTAACACGTTGGATGTGTGCGTGCGTGCGTGTGATGAACACGTCTAAGACAGTGTCGAGACTGGCAATATGGGTCGTACATCCATGTGAAGATGCAGATGAGCATGAAAATCAACTTTTTTGAGATTTTGAAATTTTTTTTATATGGAAAGACTTTTTATATGGAAAAGACTTGCAATTTACGTGACAGTAATGCCTAACGGAAAGACGCTCAACTTCAAAAATGGTTTTCAGTGCAATTTATAGATTGCTATCTAGATGTCTTTTATTTCTAAAAATAATAATAAAATCACATGCTTTTGAAATATAGCTCATGTTTGGGGGAGATTAAAATTAGATTTTTAGTAAATTTTTATAAAATTTGATGAAATGTGTGGTTGAAAAATTGTAAATTCTATAAAATATGTAGTTAAAATTAATTATTGACTTTAACTTAGATTAAAATCTTTACCAAACACGGGCATAAATTTTACTTGGTTAACATTCCTAGAGTTTTTGAATTCTAGACGATCTCTAAAAACTATTTATTTTTTTCCTATGCCACATCATCTTGATTGAGTCCCTTGTATTGAAGAAGAATTTTTTAAACACGCACTATTTTACTTATATAACACAAAATTTTAAATAATTCACGGCTGCATTGGAGATGCTCTAAAAAGGGGTTTGTTTTTTAGGATGGGTTGATATTCTTTTTGTCTTATATTTTAATTTTTTTTCACTTATTATTTAACTTAAATAAGAAAATTTTAGTTTTTATATAAAAAGTTTGACCTTTTTAATAGTCAATTAAATGTAAAGCATTTAAAAGGACCAATTGGGCGCGTTAAATGAAAGGTTAAGGATGTTTTATGCTAAGACTTGAAGATTTGGCACTATTTTCGCAGCAACCCCATACATTAGGGACCGTTTGCAGCAATTTCCCATTTCATTTGGTAATAGCGAATTAAACTTAAATTTAAATAATTTGACAACTAGTTAGCAGAAATAATTATTACCAATGGATGATTTTGAATTAGATAAATATAATGTGTGCATTAGCAAGAATTTTGTCACACTGTTTGGGAAATGACATTAACCGTGTATTGACTATAAACATAATTTGGTCATATTAATTTCATAATATAATGTTATGTAACTGTTTGTTCCCCATGTCTGACTCTGGTGTTGCACCATTCTTTATTAGGAATGACTGATTTCATTTATTAAGTACAGAATATTTAAATATGTACCTAATCTCGCAACGAATATACCTAAGTGTACAACATTTGTTAACAACAATGGTTGGCAATCAAGTGTTGTCAAAATTCTAGTATGTGATCTAGAAAACAGTTTTTTAAAATGGATGGATACGATGACGCTAAATAAGATAGTGTCAACCAATGTTGTACATGTAGTATGATTCTCAAAATTATATAGCAATACATAATCGGGATGATGGGTAAGACTTGACATCCATCTAACAGAATATGTAGAAGTTCGGAAGGATCAACTTTATATTTTTTATGAGATATTGTCCCACTTCGCATCACCGTGCGTCTAGTCGTAAACTTCATAGGCACTTCATCACTATCTTCACTGTATTGTGTAAGATCAAAAGGTTTATTTGGAATGCAAAGCCTCATCAATGTCTTTATGCCCATGTCAAAGCATCTTTGGAATCACCAAGACCTCGTGCAGATGGAGCAAATTACTACAAGAATTTAGATTATTAACTACCAAAAAACCGTCTTCAAATATGTATGATCTGTTGCGAAAGTTATTCACTAAGAAATATCGGTAACGGATAGGGTTGTTACAAATAAAATTTGCGAAGGCTTTTCTCATTGTTTATTACAATTTCATCTTCTTCGAGTGGTGAGTCTGCCAATTTTATTTTATTTATTTTTGGTCTTAAAACCAATTCTCCATCAGCCAAAAATCCATTCAAATAGCTTGTACAGAAACACAAGGACAAACGTGACCTGCAAGCATGCATCTAGACACTTGAAACTAGCTAGATACCATTTTAAGCATATCGATTAATGACACCATAGAATATATTAGCATGTTTTGGGGATTAAATTCAATCATGTCACATTTAATCAATATATACCGCACTTGTGTAGCATATCTCGTAGGCTGAAATGAATATGTAACAATGTTTGGCAAAAATTTAAAGTATTTATAAATTGTGGATCTTATGGAATGTCTGAATAATAAGTGAATAGTAAGTTGTGAGTTTTACAAATTATTTGTAATATATTAAATATCACATCAAGTGAGAATCATTTTTCTGACGATTTTAATCATGCTACAATTCAATTATTTAAATAATACTTTATTTTTTTATTTTTCAATATATATTAAATACTACAAAATTATTGTTATGTATGAATTTACTTTAATTAATTTTCAATTAATTAATATTCACATTAATCTAAACTCAATGAATATTGATTTACATGAATCTAGAGTTAATATAGATTTACTTATTTCTATTCATGTATCTAGAAATTATAATGATTGTTTAAAATAAGAGAAACTTATTTTAAAAAAGTTACTTAAAAAAATAAAATAAAAACTTATTTAAAAAAAAGCTACTTAGAAAAATAAAATTAAAACAAAAAGTTCTTTAAAAAAAAGTTATTTAAAAAAAATAAATAAAAACTTTTAAAAAAATGTTTTTAAAATTAAAAAAACTTTTATTATATATGTATATAAAATACAAAGTTATCGTTTTATCCTTTTAAAATTAGTAAAAATTGTAAAAAGAAATTGAGTGGCCATGGCGAAATATTATATGAAATTAGGTAGTTATGTTGAAATGTTATATGAAATTGAGTGGTCATATTAAAATAAAATCAAATTAGGTGGCTATAGTGATACTAAATATAAAGTTGTATGACCATGGTGAAACAAAATCAAATTGGATGTCAATGTTGATATTAAGTATAAAGTTGTATGGTTATTGGTGAATTTAACTCTAAAACTTGGGTTTTTGAGAGTACAATTTCTTCTCTAAAAATTTTTATCCTAAATTTTATTTTCTTTACTTCGTTCGATATTCATCGAATCCGCCAAATAAATTGGTATCAAATATTACTTTTACAATATTTATAAAGTATTTTATAATAATGTGCAGTGCACGTTTAATTTTGACTAGTTTGAATAAAAAGTATGCTAAAAAGAAGTTAAGCTCTGCCTAACAAATAACAATAAAAGTTAAATCCTTGTAGAGTTAAACCTATAAGGTTATCCATTCTTATGTACTATAGGTATAATTGACGTTTACATATTTAAATAGCAATCAAATTTGTAGACGAAAAACTATTCAAGAGACCCTTCAATTATTTCGTACAACCGAGAAAAAAATAGAATATGATCCAAATGACGTGTGTGTTTGTTAAGCCATTATTATTCTCTTATTTTCTTGAGACAACAAGACATTAATACGAAGTATTGTTGTGACCACTGAAATTGTCAGTTGCCTACTACAAGGCCTAGTTTCACGGGGTATCTTTCTTCTTAGCACAGAACATTCCGTCTTTTCTAGGGACGAAAGAGATTTTGATTACAAATAATAGAAAGCTTGATAACAATTATTTCTATAAAGCTCTACTAATAATAATTATGGTGTCGAGAGAATCCTTACTCAAAATCTAGCTTCGATACATCTTTTGAAGTGCGTGTAATATTAATTTTTAACCAAAAACCTCATGTGTAACATTTATAAAGATGCATGTATCTAGTTATTTCATAAAATGGTAGTTTGTTGGTAATGGCCATATCTTGATAAGACAAAGTGACAGAATCGCGCAATATGTTGGGTCGGTCCATTCATTCATAAGTCATGCCTTTTCTTCCTTTGGTACAATAGTTAGCCGCGTTTTGTGCGTAATTTGCCTCAATTAGAGTCGCAAGTGTACGAGATACAAGGACGTTTAGCTCCTGATTGATGAAGATGAAAATTATATTTTTAGTAGATTTTGATAATCGTTGTTAAAATGTGCGGTTGAAAAGTAATTGATCTAATAAAATGTTTGATTAAAATTAATTATTAACTTTGATTTAAATTAAAATATCGGACTTCTTCAGTTCTACTTAGAAATTGATGACTTCTCTACCCACGAATTGTCTGAACAAAATATTTATAAAAATAAATAACGATGGACCTTCTATTTTATGTCTATTCATAATCATCTTTTTGACAATAATTACAAGATTTTTTGTTATTATTTTAGTACACATGGGAGATTTCTTTACCAAATAATTCAATTATGGCGTGCTAGCTACAAGAAAGTTTGTTACTAGACTTCTCTATTATTATTGCCATGCTACCCCTTCAAGCTACAATCTTTATTTGAAAAGGTTTTAAGTGGCTTAGATGGTCAATGATTTAATGTCTGTTATTTCATTTCTTGTCGTTTTTTTTTTCCCATTCTAATATGTGCAGGGTATTTAGTTTTGATGTTTTATCTTAAAATATCGATCTTATTTTGATAAAAAAAAAAAAAAGTTCAAACCCTTAAGTTGATTTTGCTTTTACATTACAGGGTTGTGGGATTTTATTTTTAATATTTTGTGCAAAATGATAACTTAGTTTACGGTCGTTGATTTTGAAATTCAATTGTTTGCTTGAATTTTAAGTGAATTAAATTGCTTGTTTAATACTATATATTGAGTTGTTCCGTATAAAGTCAGTTATTATATTTAGGGTGTTTATTTTCTAAAACTTATTTTTTCTTAAATTCATTTTCAACTACACACTATATCAATGAAATAATTTTACACATGAACCCATTATTTTTAATATTATTTAAACACACATTCTCCAAAAAAAAAAAAAAAACAATTTTTTAACAAAATTTATTCGAAAAAATTCTTTACCAAACAACGACTTAATAATGTGAAATTTTACCTTTTACCACATTGTTTTATCTAATAAGACTTCACAAAGGTACCTCGATACGCCTTTACAAATACTTTATCAAGGCATTTACTAACTCTATTTAATCCTGCCCAAGTCTCACGCCATAAAAAATAAAAAAATCACATAGATAACTCATCAACGAAGTTTGCCTTAATTACTAAAATAAATTTAACATTGATCTACATCTACTGATATTTGACATAAATAATTAGGATTGGCCAATAATTGTCCACTTCAAGAACCATGGGTCACGCCCAATCAAGGCAACGTGACGAAGGACCTGAACAAGTCAAAGCAACTTTGTATCATTACAAAATTTGCCATAAACAAATCATAAAATTAAAACCGTAAACCAAAATTTTTGAAGTTTCCCAATGTGGACCCACGTGACAATTCAACAGATAAATATGTCACATTTTTTTTTTCTTTTTCGAGTGTAGCCAAATTTGATATACCAAACCCATGTTCGGTAGAAATTAAAAATTAAAAGTTTAATTCAAATCAAAGTCAACAATTAATTTTAACAACACATTTCATAAGATCTACAATTTTTCAACTACACATTTGATCAATTTCTATCAAAATCAACTGAAAATCTGATGGCTAAATAAGCTAGAACAATTGCAAGATGTCCACGCTTCATGAATTGACCCATATGTTACCGTGTGACACGTAATTCATAAATGATTTATAAAGTCCGTCAAAATTAAAGATTCATTTCGATCACATTCATAAATATTACTCATTATTATCTATACATTTCCCAAAAAGCTAAAAAAACCATGGGCTGGAATATATGGATGTATAGAGAGAAACAATGTGCGCCAGCCAGCATTTTAAAACATTTTTTATGGCAATGACGTTATTTAGCCACATGGCCAAAACACGTGAGTGCCGAACCTCTCATCTTATTTTCAGGTTAATAACTCGAGCATTCTATGTTCAAGATATTTGTTAAGTATAGATAGATAAAAACTAATACTCAAAAAATAAAAATAAAAAAGCGATGTATTCTAACTTTATCTCGGAAGTAAATAAAAGTTATGAGATAGCAATTATTAATTAACTTTTCAAAAGTCTATGTTCGGAAACTCTTCGTAAAATTAGGTCCTCCTTGATGAAACAATATATACATAAAAATCTACATTTATGGTTGTGCCCAATTAAAATCTAAAGATCTTTCCGCCCCCATATATGAACCAAAGTATTGTGTTATCTACAAAACAATAGATGACAAACTCTTCCGCCACTCAAAAAGGAGTGTGGAGGATTGGAAACATTTTGATACTTAAGACGAGTGGTGTTTTACCAAGTCTTTGGAGAAGATTACATAGAGTTTTGGTTTTGCATTGAACTACACTTGACTGTTTCACATTGCCTTCATTTTGTAGTTTTAAAGAGTTAGAAAAGAGCATTGTACTAAAAATATGTAAGGTGGGGTAAAGAGGCCACATCAAACCTCGAG
>CAIGRB010134191.1:116709-147580 GCA_903798255.1 Fraxinus quadrangulata
GGAGAAAGAAACTATGTTTTTTCCTTCGTTTTACTAACTTTGCTTTATTCCTGTAGTGTAACTATTCCAGCTTCTTTAATTAGAATTAAAACATATAATTTCTTAATTTTCGAACTGTACAAGCACTGGATGCAGTGAATATGATTCAGGGCATGGATCTGATACTGTAATAAGATGCTGTCTTTCACTAGCATCGGTTACAAATTGTGGAAACTCTATCCAAAGCATGTTTATAAATTGTGGAATCTCTGTCAAAACACTTGATTACATAACAATAAAGAAAATATAAATTTGACGAGTACAAAAACCCGTCTCAGAATGCTTGTTCCAACATATTTACATTCCTACGATAGCTTGCAATGGCCGTTTATTATTCATAAAGAAGGAAGGATTGATAATACACTGATTATCTACATGTAGGAGTTGCTGCTATTTCTGGATTATGGAAATTTGGTAGATCACTTGATTCTTGCGTTGATCATATTCTTTCCTTGGAGGGGAGTCGGATGCAAAGGGTGTTGGCAAATGTGTACGTAGTTACCAGCATTTGTTAATCTGTGTTAAGCTTTTCATGTGAGAGACTATCTAATTAATGAGACTGCAGGAGCATCAATTTTTAAATATCACTGAAACTAATAAGAAGAAATCTAAGCTTAGAGCTACCATAGCAACCTGTTTATTATACTTGATTTCATATATTCTGGCGATCTTGGGGGACTCTTTCAATCCAGAGTAAATGATTGATTATTTATTATATCCATCATAATGTGACGACCTGAAGCCTAAACGTGCCGAGTGCCATCCATACAAATACATTATCACATAAGACATTAAAATGGCTTAAATAAAATATGAATTCCTTAACGAAAAAATAAAAGTTTCATTCCCAATAATCTTAATTCATGTCTAACTTTAAAATAAATCTTTTGAAATAACACTTGAATAAAAAGAACCCTTGACATTCTTATTTCGATAATTGACTCATAAAAGGTTTCACTTCCAAACTCTGACCCTCAAATCCTAGTTACTTGAAAGGGGAAAAAATGAGGGGAGAGATTAAAAATCCCAATAAGTGTGTGCGGTGAATTGCAATTCATATTTAAATTTGGGAAGGAGAATTCAAAACGTATATAAAGGAGACACGAGAATTATAACCAACGTAAGTGGTATTATCTCTTTGTGCCTGGCGCTACTAAAATTCTATCCTCTTATCTTATTCATATAGGACTACTATGAATGGTTCCAAAATTTAGAACTAGAAGCATGAAAGTCAATTTATGTACGGCACACAACAACACTTGCCTTGATAAAGTTGGGGAGAAATGAAAAAGTCTAGGTGAATTAATTTGAAACCGCAAGAAAACTCAATTTCTTGCTTTGACTTTTCCCTAACTATTAAAATTGCAATTTTTGTAATTGTAACCCAAAAATTTAAAAGAATAATCTAAATTATTCATAAAATATTAATGTACATAAAATAACATAAAACATTTCTTTTTCTACTTAGACAAAAAATCGGGTACTGTAGAAACTAGAAAGGGCCTAAAGCTAAAGTTTCAGAAATTGCAAATAGGTCCCTAAACTACGACAAACAACCAACTAGGTCCCTGAACTTTCAAATACTTAACATTATGTCCTAAATTTTATATAACAGGTAGTACCAGGGCAAGAGGATTTATACATAAATCAAGGAGTTCAATGAATGCCAACTTTCTTTATTTTCAGCAATATCAGGTGCTGATCTCATTTTGTTCTTAATTAACAATCTAGCTACTGGGATGACCAACATCAATTTATTAAATGACAGCAGGAATAACTGGAAGATTACGAAGTTTAACTAAATAACAATGTGGATGACTAACTCTTTGATCCTCTTCTAGCTGCTCTCCCATCTGGATTTATTGTTACCTTGTGTACAAGTATTCAGCTCTGGGATCTGACTATGATTATCTAGGTTGTGAGAATTGAATCATGAGCAATCCTTCTCCTGAATGATACCAGTTCACTAGGGTTCTTTTGACCTGAATAAAACGAACTCTGTACCCGCACTCTGCACCAACCCACCCCACTAAAGAAAAAAGAGCCAGGAACTGTAAAAAGAGAACATTGCCTATACTACTTATAAGAGGAAAAAGGTTCCAAAGTACACGCTTGTGCTTGTTAAATTTCAATCAAACCTGTCAGTCATTGACCACTGACCAGTGAGAACGTTAACTAATAACAAAAATGGCTTTCTTCCCTATTTTTTGGTTGATATAGAATGAAAAGCATTGTCGTTGGAGTAGAATCTTCCCTAAATTATCTTAGAAAGCGCTGATTGTTGCGGTTATTTACTCAGAGAGAGATTTTCTTGTTAATTTCCATTGTTGATGTTATGTATACAAGTCTGTTTGTCATTAAATTTTTTCTTGTTTATTCAAATTGGTAATGTATTTTTCATCTCCTGTTTCATGACTCGTATGTATTTTTTCGCATGGTAGAATGTTGAAAAAGTATCACAGGGATCCATGGGTGATGGAACGTCTCTCTAAACATTTCTACTCAGAGGAAGTTTATGATGACTCGTCAGCAGACCAGCCAAAAGTTAGGTGGCGTTTCCGAAACTATTTTGGAGATAATGTTGCACATTCTCAAACTACATCCAATAGTGAGGAAACTGATTTACAGAAAAATAATCTCAAGAAGGCTAGTAGGGAGGCCCCAAAAAATTACGTGAGTAAATTTGCTGAAGCTCTCACTCTATTGAATTTGACATGTGTACTCTTGGGAAATATATTTTAAGCACTGGAAAAAAAAAAGTATTGGCATGCATACATATGTTGCTACTGAAGCTTCTATGATCTCGAAAAAGAGCACATGCATTATTTTATATTTGGCAAATAATATGCATATGACCTTCCTTTTGCTTTAATAAATCATGTCTACTCTGATCCTTCTGTCTTGAGGCAAACATGGAAATGAAAGAAACTTAACACACAGTCAATAAGTTGCATTTTACTAAAAGCCTGTTTGAGTCCCATTTGTGTAAAATGCATTTTTGAATAGTAGATTGATGGAGACGTGATTAAAAATGAAGGAAAAGTTTTTGAGTGTGTGTAATATTATTTTATTGAAGAATATGTGGTTGAAAAGATGAGATAAAAAAATGTATTTTGAAAAAAATGGGGATCAAACAAGGTTTAAAGCAAATAAAATAAATGCCTTGTCTATCCAAAGTGACTTGAGTTTCTTCAATTCTAGATGAATGCTGCTGGTGATGTTATGGCAAATCCATTTGATTGCATTTTTGGGCTTCCTGCAAGTATAGAGGAGATACCTCGCCCTGACACGTCCAACACATTATCCAGAAGACAGAGACGCATCTGGAAACGATCTCACCACAGGCATAGGAAGCTTCATCCAGAGGTTTCTGATGTTTGATTTTGTAAATTTGCTAACCATGTTTATAATGAATTTGACATCCAAACTACTGTTAATCAAGACTGCTTCTCGAACACTTCAGCAGTTTAGGTTCTTCAATCTTCATTTCTTTAATGTTATTGTAGCTATAATTATAGATTATATGATGTAGAAATGCATTGGCTAAATTTTCAGGTGAATGCATTGAAGTTGTTATATGTTAGCACATTGCATATTCAGACAATTTACTGCCATTCTCAACATTCAATTACTTGGGCTACGGTTTCTATTTAACCCTGTATGAAAAACTAATATTACTGATATTGGTGGAACTTTCATACGCATGCATATGCTATATGAATGTGGAATTTTTGGTTCTTGTCGCTTTTGTGTCAGGCATCTGCTATGATATATAGAAGTGTCGGTTGGTTTTGTAGCTATGGCAATGGTTGTGATGCAGAACTGCTAAGCAGCCTAAATGGCATGTGTGCATAGTTATTAAACCTCATACTGGACCAGGCAGTTTAAATTTAACCGGAAATGTGGTGACCCAGGTGTAAAACCTGGTTGGGGTCTCTATTAGTCCGGTTTGGAAATGAACACAGTTCCACTTTTTCTGAAAAATCAGTGACCCAGTTTTCTATCAACTATGGCTAGTCTTTGTGATTTTTGTTTCCCTACTGCCTTATTTATGAAATTCTCTCTCAATCGGTTGATAAATTGTAGATTTCCCCTTCTCATCCAAGAATCTAGTTTTTGTTGTGAATTATAATTACCATTTTTCATAATTTATAAATATAAAAATGAATTGCTTAAGAAGTAGAAAGCTCAGTGACTAAACAAAAGGGAATTTTTCTCTTTGAAATCTTCTTACATGTCTGAATTAACATTTATATTTTTTAAATTTTAACCGAACATTTTTCAATAAAACAATATTGTACGTAAGTTTAAAATTTTTCATCTGTTTCTCGTTTTCTGGCCTATGCCCCTGTTTGAGCTCTATTCTTGAAATAACATATATATAATTTTAATTTTTAACCAAACAATTTCAATAAAACAATATTGTACGTAAATGTAAAAATTTTCATATGTTTCTCGTTTTCTGGCCTATGCCCCTGTTTGAGCTCTATTCTTGAAATAACATATATATTTTTTAAATTTTTAACCAAACAATATTGTACGTAAGTTTAAAATTTTTCTTTCTTTTTTAGTCACATTGGAAAAGTGATGAATGAAGCTTGTTGAATTTAAAAGAAAAATAATTAAAACTCGTGCATTTGCAATTCTATAATCGAATATCAGTATCAACATGCTTTGCTTTAGCATGAAGAATAGGATTTTCTGGCTGAGTACGTTGCACCAACATTTCATGAAAAAAAAAAAATACTATTTTCGCTTTGAAAAAAGCTATAAGAAAGTTTGTATCTCGAAATGAATCCTCCCTTTGTGCGGACATGCTTGATGTGAAGAAGAGGATTATAAAAATTTTAGAATAATGCTGCTTGAACAGGTTCAATGACAGGCCATTTTTGGCCATGTTGATTTGACAATTTTTTATTGACAGTTTTTTGTTTGACTGCGAATGAAAATTTGTCAAGTATACGTATCTCACAAAGCTTGTCATTAAGCTTATTTTTCTAGCAGAATTGTAAATTTTGAGACTGGTGTTCAAACTTGATCAAAGTATCAAAATACAAGTTACAAGAGATGAACTAGTTATTTTTTCCTCGAGAATAAAACCATTGAGCACTTTTCACTCTTTTTTGTATAATTAATTTTCGGCTTATTAAAAAAGGAAAAAAGCTTGTTTTTTTCAGTAAATATTTTTTCCCAAACTTATTTCAATGTATAATGCTTGGGTTAAATATTCGAGTTGCTATTGAAATTTGTCAAATGTTTTTGCGGCCCACTACTGTTTTTCATAGAAAAATGTCCTGAAAAAATTATTTTAGGATAATTTGTCACAGATTTTTTGAAGAAGAATATATTAAGAAAGTTATTTTACATCAATTTTTTTTTCTTTTGAAAAGATCTTTTAATCAAACAAAGTATTTTCAAAAATTAATTAAAAATGTTTAAAAAATAGATTCTTAATATCAGAAGTAATTTTTGACTTTTTAAAAATACTGTCAAAAGATCCTTAGTTGCCTTTGAGCTTTATAAATTTTCAAATTGCAAATTTTCTAATATTTATTAAATTATTGAACTTAAAAAAATTAGCGGACTTCATAACACGACATATTGAAATTTCACACGTTACTTGCTTTTGATGTTAGTGTGAAATTTGGATAGTGCTATCCAATAGACACATGCGCCTTTCAACAGAGGATCGTCATTTGACAATTACGTCAAATGCTATAATTCGTGAAGTTTTATGTCCACCATTATCAATAGTGGAGTCAAGATTTTCCGTCACATATACGGGTTAACTCGGCCAGCAACAGAGCGAGTTATAGCTATTTGGTGTAAAAATTGACTTGCAACGCTTAAGCAAGACGTCTGCCCTATTATTATTCATTCCAATCTTTTTCTTCCCTGTTCTCGTTAATTTTCACCGATTTATATTCAAGTTTGTATATATTCTCTCACACATAATTTTACAGAGGATGGCAGGAGGCAACGCTCCCAAACCCCCTCCTTCCTCCTCCTCCTCCGCACAATCCCACCACAACAAATCACGGTGGGTATCTTCGTCCTCCGCCGCGGCCACAGATCATAAACCCTCCGGTTCCGCCTCTAACTCCATCGCTGAATCCAAATCCAAGTCCAAACCCTCACCTAACTCCGGTAAAGACAAAACACCCACCACTACCATCACCACCCCAAACAAAAGTAAAGAGGCCAATAATAAACCCCCTACCCCGAAACCCAAACCCAGATCCGAATTCCCACTTAGACCCGAAAACCCGAATGCCCATTTAGGTCCACCGCCCGTGTTTCCATTCCCGGACCAGCCCCCGCCTCCGGCTTATGGGTTCCACATGCTTGATCGTCGGAATATAGTCCTCGCGGATGGCTCCGTCCGCTCATACTTCGCGTTGCCGCCTGATTATGCCAACTTTTCGCCCATGCCTAGGCCCGGATTCCGGCCCGAATTTCGTGGCCCTCCAGAATTTGGGCTTGATAGGCCTCATTTCCCAATGAGTCCTGATTTCCTGCCTGAGTTCAGGCCGGAATTTCGTGGCGCCGATGACCCCCTCGCAGGGACCAGGAATCAAGAATATTGGAATTCACTGGGCCCAGGGGCTGAGAATTCTCTGAAGAGGAAGTTTGGGGAAGAGGAGAGGAGAGGAAATGATGCGTTTGAGAGACAACCTCAACATGCTTTGCAGTACAGAATTGCCAGTACAAATGCCAATGGTCCTGGCCCGAGTGGACTGTATAATTTGGGGAGAGGTGAGGAGATGAGACCTACTAAGTATATGAAGACCGGTGAGGTGAGTGTCGATAAGCTTAAGCACAATGACGTTGATCAGAATTCGTTAAGGAAAGCATTTTCGCATTTTGTGAAGTTAATTTATGAGAATGCGAATCAGAAAAGGAATTACCTGGCTGATGGAAAGCAAGGGCCTCTCCAGTGTCTTGCCTGTGGCAGGTCTGACATTGATTTATGACTGCGACTTCTGTTTCAGTACAAAGTTTTTATATTTGGTATTTGTTTTTAATGCTTAATTGTGTCACATGATCTTAATTATGCATGTCTGTTGTGTGGCTAAGTTTCATAATTGCTTGGTCCCTGAAAGAAACGAGCTGTAAAGACAATTGTTGTACGAAATAGACCATGTAGTTGTAGGGGAAAGAATTTCTTGTGCAGGTACTGCATTGGGCAGAAGTATGGTTTGAACACTTGAGGAAGTGTATTAGGGTGCATTTTAAGTGTGAATATCTACTTTACAGAGAGGTGATTGTCTATGCAAATTTTTTTAGTAAAAAAACTACGGTTTAATTGTCTTCTTTATGTGAATTAGATGGTGCTTCCTTGTTCCTTAGAGACATTCTATTGAAAGTTTCGAGACATATTGAAGGTTTTGCTGTGTATTATGGTATAGTTGGGAGGTCCTTTCAAGCAATTTGGCATGAGGGTGTTATAGATATTCTCATATTAGTGATAACAAACCATAGAAGGGCGTGGATCTCGACTTAGGGAGCATTGCAGGATTGGTGTTAGGAAGTTTCGACAAAACATTCACAATGTAAAAAAAAACCGTCTAGGAAAGTTCCTCTTTCCTCTTTTTCTTATCAGAACAAAGTATCTTAATTATCAACCAATTAAAATAGCTGATAACCTCGTATATTAATAAGAACAATAAACAACTGGCACAAAAACCAAATATATTTGGAGAACTTTCAGTGTGAAAGTGAAAGCATGGGAATGTTGTCCATTGATGAGACTTCAATGTTTTCTCCTATATAGAATTAGAGAGGCCATATATACAATAAAAAGTAAACTTTTTGGTTAATAAATCAATATATCATCAATCAAGGCAAAGATATAGAAAAAAAAGAGAAATCTGATCAAGGTGGTTTATTTTGAGAAACACACAATAATTCATTGTTTTACATTGGTTCATCGTGGTTAAATGGTTCACCATATCTTTCAAGCCATCTAGATTCTCTGCAACTGAATAACCCTCTTCGTAATTCAAAACGTTCAAGCTTCCTGTTGGTAAAGTTTTTATTTTAGGTGTCTTTCTGATATACATGCTTCCATGTTCCAATTCTGTGGGCATTAGTCTCCTTGGACACATGGTGTAATGAACTCAGAATAATCTATTGTCGATATTGTTCAACGGTTTTCATGGTTGTAATCTTCCATTGTTTACTGGTATTCATTTTTGACTTGGCTTCATCACCTTCAGCAGGCTTGTGTAAATTCTTAGAGTCAGAACGTTCTTCATCGTTGACTTCTAGATGGAGTAATTAGGGAAGTACAATGATGGCGTCTAAACTCTCGTCCATTTTATTTAACACAAGATTTCAAAATTTTGCAACCAAAAGTTGCTATACCATTTATTAGTGATCTACATAAATAGTCACGGTACAGATGCAAATGTCTAGAAAAGTTTCTTTCCTTCTGTGACATAATAGGGTGTCTAATAATTCAAACCTATGAAAATGGTAAATACAACAATAAATATATAAATCATTTAGTGTGAAATGAAAAACCATGGGACTGTAGTTAACAAGATTCTTCCACTATCAAAAGTTATGGGAGTAGTATTACCATATTTTTCTTACATATAGGTGAGTGCACTAAAGGCTAGTGTAACCATATTAATCGGTAATAAACATTCCTGGCCAACATAGAAATATGTTATCAACAAATGAAAGATCGGAAAAATAAATGAGAAACAGTCTTACCAATTGGTTTGGTTGACACATGGGCAAAGGAGGAACAACAATCAACGATCAACACATCTAGGAATGTTTTCACCTTTTTCGCAAATAACATGCTAAATTTTAACATTGATTGGACCACAATGCAATTCTTCTGACAGAAAATGTCTCCTTTTGTTTGTTCTTTCTTCGCTCACCTTTTTCTTCAAATTTCACACCTTTTTAACCTCTTCATTTGCCCTCTATTTAGAGTGAGCTAAACCTATCCATCATCCTTTTTTTTTTCTCTCGAGCGACTTAATATTTATCCTAATGGAATAAATGCAAGAATTTCTCACCTTTTGTTCATTCTTTCTTCTCTCTCCTTCTTTTTGAAATTTTTACACCTTTTTAGCCACTGCATTTGCCTTATATATACAGTGAGCTAAACCAGTGCACCATCCATTTTTCTTTTGTGCTACTTAATATATCTCCTTATGTTTGGATACGTACGTGCATTAGAAATATAAGCTCACTTTTGTTTTGTTTCACTACTTGATAGTGTGTTTCTGTTTAAGCCAAACAAATTTGTCAGTTAGACTTTAGGTGTCATTGGCATCTTATTGCACCTTTTGGGCTCTTGAAGGCAAGGGTGTTTAGGGGAATTCCTTCACTGGAATCATGGTTATTTGTTTAGATCTGTCAAGATTTATCTGAGGCCTGATTGATTTTCCTGCGGAATTCATAATTTGAATGATGGCCTAGTGCATATTTTCTTTCTAAGAGCCTTTTCATATTAGATTTACTCCATTACTTGGCTGTTAATTATAATTTTTTGTTATTTTTTAGTTTCATTTACACTCAACTATCAGTGGGTTCCAGGTGTTTGAGTTGCTTTAATCTGACATCATACAAGTGGTAGATGCGTGCTTGCATTTCTTGCCCTCAAAATTGTTATGGAATATGATGGTTTACACTCAACTTTTGCTGCATCAGTCCTACTAGCTCTATAATTTTAGTTTCCCAATAGCTTTGGGTGTGAAAGGCCTATAGGTTTAGGTCATGGACTTTACGTACCTTTTGTTCAGTCTTCATCTTTTTTCCTTAATCTTGAGGATTAATATAGTTAGAACATAGAATGGTGATGTTCTAACTTCTAATACATAGGGATGTTTTGAGACTTATGGTTTTGTTTCTATGTATGTTATATGGAAAAGTAAGTGCTGCGTTTCAGTTAATATCAGTGTTTTAGAGTTCTAAATAACAAAACCTCCTCTATTAGAAATTTCTAAAACATTTTGTATAGTTGATTGTATACCTAATTGTGTTCCTGTAGAGTTTAGGCTGCTTCCAAGGCAGTTGGCTATAAAATGGTTTCTGACATTTTATGTCTTCTAAATACGATGGTGTTACTTTGTTATTGTTTAACAGGCTTTCTCATATTTTTGGTTAGCCTTGTTGACTTGAAACATTCTCTTGGTTACTTTCGTGAAAAAGGTAATTTGAGATGTGGATATCTCACCTTGGTTTTGGCTTTATTGGATGTATCTAATGGATTTTGTTCTTGAATGGCTAGAAACAGTTATCAGTAAATGTGTTGTGAAAACTTCTAGAAGATTTGAAATTGAATGAATGCAGTGTGATATAAGATCTGATCTCATCTGTTGGCAGATAGATATGTGCATAGTTGTTTTTGGATAATATGTATTTGTATTTTCTTTATCTTTCAATATAGATGTAGCCCCTGTTTGGGCTCCATTAAAAACGATTTTTGGGGAAAATGTATTTTGGAATATTGATTTTTTTGGAGAATGCGCAGTTAAAAAATAAGAAAAAGTTTTGAGTTTACGTGTAATATTATTTTATTGGAGAGTGGTTAAAAATAAGAAAGGAAAATGCATTTTGGAAATAATGGTGCCCAATCAAGGGATTAATATTGTTACCATTCTCTTACACCTATGGAGCAGCTCTGTTCTGAATGGACGTCTTAAGTTGGACTATTGGAGAGGGCTAGGAGTCGAGTAGATGTGATTAATATTCATATGTTTACTCTTTTCCACATATCAGTAGTTTATTAATGCCTATAGCTGAAAGGCAACATGTAATTGTAGCAACTCTATTCAGGCAGTTTGACATTTTACCTACTAGAGGTTGTTTATGAAGAATAGTGCTTTACTAGCTTTAAGGAGAGGTGAGCACTTTCTACATGACATTGTTGTGTAATTGACATTATATTCAAATACCATTGCTCTTTTGATTTAATCTAGTAATATGATTCTGTAAGCATGGACTTACTGGGTTTGTTTTTTAACCTTAATAGTTGAACATTCATGGCTTTTGGGCCTATAAAATACTTGCATTTTGTCTTTCAATAGATCATTAGACATACTATTAGTTATATTTGAGTTTCAATTTTAGGAGCCGATGGTTGTGTTACTCTTAGAAAATTAGTTTACCTCTGGTAGGAGGAAAGAGGCCACACTTGACAGATCTGCCGAAGGACTGGGGTATTTATGTCTCGTATCTTCTGTAATTATTTGCACAAAATTCTGGATATTCGAGTTTTTCAACGTTATCTGTTCAATAATTTGGGGAACGTGAAGCATTAGCTTCTTGGAGAAAACATTTTTGGCTAAAAAGGCTATCGAGATATTATATGTAGCTATGGTGAATTCAAGTCCTGTTGTTGGGGGTACCTCAAATGTGCAGGCAGGCTCAATGGATCTAGTGTTAAATATTTAATGGCCTTGATTCTGGTGCTTTGCTTTCCAACTGTTGGACTTGCTTCTCTATTGAAGATATTAATCACATGAGAATTTGGTAATTTTTTTATTTTTTGAACAGTCATTGTGGCAATACTATCATTTCCTTGTGTACACGATACTCACATTCAATCCCTAATATGTCATGGTTAAGAGCATTTTCCCAATAATTTCTTTTGCTTTCTCAGTAGTAAACTATCTTGTACATAGTATCTTCATTCTTTACTAAGTTGGTATTATCAATTGGCTGTTATAATCATCTTTTTGGGGCTGGGAACCCGGGAGTGGCAGGTTTCGGGAATTAAGTATTTCCTTGGTTTACAAAGACTCATTTTGCAATAAGTGCACAGTTCGGTTCACCCGAATCTTTTCTGTGTATGAATTTCGTTTTTTGTTTTTGGGTGTAAATAATTCATATAAACTTGGGTGAAGCAGGAAAGAAGAAACGAGTCATGTTCTATCTTCTTTTCTCAAATCTCTCGATGGAAGCTGTGAGAGCTTGGATGTGCATGGATAGTGGAATGTAATACCATCATTAGTTGTAGTTATACTTTTGCCAAAAAAAAAAATTAGTAGTTTGGTTGTGTGCATCTTTCACTGCTGTTCAATCAGTATGACTTTAATTTCATGACCAGGTATTTAAGTTAGAGTGAGAAATGACTGTAATGCCAATGTCTATAGAGTTCACTTCTTGCTGCTACTAGATGAATACTCCTACAAATGTCATTTTAGACGGTGGTTGTTTTTTCCCCCCTATATCTGTGTTTTGGGTATTAATTCCATTTGTATCGAATTCGTTAAATGGCTCGTGCATTTAACTGTCTCGTCGAAGGCGACTCATTTCCTCACTTCTGAACCTTGAGGTTGTCACTTCCTTTATTTTAAACGAAATATTGAATCATTGTGAACATTAAACGTGATTCTAGGAGAGTCGGAAAGTGAGGACATATCCTCTGCAACAATGTATTAAATGACACTAGGTGAACACCTTATATTGTTTTAAGATACAATTTTGTGTTGATTGGTATTTATCATTTATCTCAATTCCTGTTAAGTTGGTTGATGAAACAGTAAATTGTGCGTATCCACTCACTAGAATCTTATGCCTGCACAATTAATTCCAGAGTAGAGTTATTTATTCCAGAGAAGACTGCTAAATGTGGTATCTTACTATCTCGTTTCTTGTAATGCGTCTGAAAACTCCTCGACAATTTTGACATGAAAAATACAGGACTTTAAAAGATTTTCCAGATATGCATGGTCTTATCATGCATACGTACAACTCAGATTCTGGAAACTTGCTTGTGGATCACTTGGGCTTTCACAAAGCTTTGTGCATTCTGATGGGCTGGAACTATTTGATGCCTCCAGATAACTCAAAAGCATATCAGATGTTATCTGCTGAAGAGGCAGTAGCAAACCAGGATGATCTGATTTTGTGGCCGCCTTCTGTATTAATTCATAATACACTCACGGGAAAAGGTAGAGATGGGCGCATGGAAGGTATGGGAAACAGGCCAATGGATAGTATTCTTGGAGGTATTTTGCACCCTTGAGTCTTCATCACGTTTCTTGCTATTTATCAGTGGTTTGTTCTTTCAAGTTATGTGGTGTTCTTGCATGGTAATCCTATTTATTGGTTTGCATAATATATGGCATTAAGGAGGTTATTTTTGGTCTGCCTTTGTTGGACCTCTTGCTGTTATATTCATTATCAACTGTGAATATGCAACTGTAACACTACCACCACAACCATGACAACTTGTTTGTCTTTGGGTGCAAGTGACTGAAGAATCTACACATTTGTCTAGCTCGTGTTAATCTACTCTTATTCCTGCTTAGGTTTAGTCACTGAATAATTTTTAGTATTGCAGCTTTGTTTGACATGCATATTTGTCTGATCATCACGGAAATTAAAATATGATGCCTCTAAGTTAGTCATCTTACTCCAATGATTAGGGGGCCTATACCTCTAAAATATCCTTGCACATAGTTCGACGTGAAGCACCAATCTGCTGGGTTCATTGCCTTGCATCTGCTCATAATTTTGGGCGCTTCCTGGGACCTAATATTAATCAGCTGGGAGGGTGTATTTCATTAGCTTTAGTTTGTTGGATGATGGTCCTATTTGGTTTACAGCTTTATGCCAGACTAATGGATACTAGTGCCAAGACTATCTGTTTGTTGGCTCTCACCAATTTATTGGCACTTGGGCCTTAACCTTGTACAAAACAAGATAGTAGGAAATTTGTTGAAGGGGTCTTTTTAAGGATGGATGTGTTATTCAGGTTTGGATAAGTCTTCAGTTTAAGAGGTGTCTTATCATTTACTATATGTTCACTTTCGGCATTTTATCTTTAGCTCTGTGCTAGACGTTTATCTTGCCGGTAGTGTAATATTGCAATGAGTTAACGAGTTAAAAAGTTAACTTAAAGGAGAGAATTTGCCAGGGAACTTTTTTTATAGAGTTAAAGTTGTTAGTTTACAGATTTTCCTGCAGCCCAACATGCATAGTGTGCAAAGAGGGGAAGTTTGACCCTTTTTTCCCCTTTTCTTTTGATTTGCTTGGAGTCTTAAGGTGATCAAAATTGCAAGTTCTGCCATCCTAAGCTACCACTTGAATTGGGAGTCATTTCTATTATGCGGTGGTGACTAGTGTGGATTAGGATGGAGGTCAAACCCTCAAGTGATTTGCAATGGTCCTTTAATTTAATTGTTAGTTTTGGTAGTTCTCTCATGCTGCTTAACTTGAACAAGTTACCGCTCAACCCACAAAGGGATTGACCCATTATCTTGTATCTTATTACGAACGTTTAAAGAGGTTCAATTGAGAACTAAGGCATTTTACCTCTATTAGGCATGGAGTAAGCTCGAGTCAAGATGAACCAATATATTAATTCAAAAGAATATAATAATATTCTCATGATAAACCATAAACATCTGGAAAAATCCACAATGAATTCTACGTACTCATTTTCAACAACCATGCATTCTTCAAAATTTCACTATTTAAAACATTGTTTTGAACAAATAATGGCCATCAAATGGGGAAAAAATGTTTAGAAAAAAACAAGACGAGTAGGCGAACACCTCAGTTGCCTTGAGGACTTAGCCTAGAGGTGTAAGCTGGCTTGAGGCTTAAGCCTTAAGAAAGGCACTTAAGGCATAAGTTTTGATGCATTCAATAAAAGTTTCATGTGTGAGGCTTGAGCCTTAAATAGCTTTTTAAAAAAATGCATCCTGCATAGAATTAACTGCGGATGAAAGGGTAGGAATCATCTTATAAGGTGCGCACCTTTTAAGCTGAGTCAAACATGCTCTTAGTAATTATACGCTTAGCCAAACATGCTATACAAGTATATGCAGCAGCCTAGGTCATTCTTTCTCTAATCTGACTAATGTTATCCAGTTTGTGGAAAAATTATGATATGTACAAGCAGGGATTCTTAGATTATGAAAACTTGCCCAATCTCGTTTGATAATCAGTTGCGGACTGTTCTACATTGAATAGAACAAGACATTGTGAACTAAAGGAATTTAATGCTGGTCGTGATAATTATAGGGATTATGGTGTAGCCTGCTACATGTAGAATTGGAATCATGGAGAGAAATCAAAACGTCGGTGAATATCAATACTTAAATACTCACTCATGTGATCTTCTGTTGACTTGGTCAGATAACTGTTGGATTTAGTTTTGACCTCGCCTTTTTTTCTTTTTTATTTTTAAACTTTCGCCTTCTTTCTCATTTTCTCGACGTTCTGTTTTCTTCTATTTTTTGGTGATAGGGGGAGAGTGAGTTTTAAAATTTTAAAGCTAAGTTTTTAGGTGTCTTTCTGACAGTTAAAAGGTAATGTAAGAATGCTGTAAATGACACATTTTTCTGATGCAAATCTCTTTGAATATGTGGATTGACATATATTATGCTGACATGCAGTCTCATGAGGTGAAAGCCTCTAAAATATTTATATCTGAGATTTAAATTTTAAGATGGGAGAAAAAAGTTCAGTTCAACTATCGAGCTAGGTTGTGTATTAATCTGGAATTTACAAGGTTCTATGACTTGCAATTCTGTGATATGGATTCTAATTGGAAAAGATATTAAGCATAAATGTCATGTAGATTTGTTAGACTTGATTGGGAATAAATAGCATGGTCTAGTGTGAGTAGAAATTATTTGCTTCTTTCTACTTATTAATGGTGGATATTCTTGCTTGTTAGATTATTGAAAAGAAAAAATTCCATTCTCCTAGTTGGTGGTGATATTCTTGGATGTTCTTTTCCTAATTTAATATCGATTTGTGGCCACCTATGACTTGAGAATGTATAGTTTTAGTTGCTTCATGGTGAGATTGCCTTCTGGCAATATTTTGGTTTTACTCTTGGTGATTCGCTTGGTATTTTACTATTTTAACTTCCTTCGTTCCTTTCTCTGTCATGTTCAATAGCTCAGGAAGTAGCTTTTTTCAAACTTTTTGCAGTATATTCTTTTGTCGTGTCCAATTTCTCCCCTAGTAACGAGTTTTAGCTGACTGGACAGAATTGTAGAAAGTGAATGGTGGAAGCTGATTTCTGTAATTGTACCATAATTATGGAAGAGATTGTGGGATTTTTAAGATCTGCTATTTACTAGTGATGCTGACATGAAAACATTTTTTCTATTCTTTTATGTAGTAATAATCTTCAATACTCATCGTCTCCTCCTCTACAAATCTTGCCCTTTTCAGATTTGGGATTTAGTAGCGGCAAGTCGATGTCCTTGTTTTCAAGGGAAGGCCATTTGGGCATTCATGTGGTGAAGTTCCCTGGTGGTGCAAAAGGTCTGAAGGAGGCGCTGCGACTGGCTGAACATTTCGAAAAACAGAATCGAGGGCGAAAAGATTGGGCCCGCGTGCAGTCCTCCCCGACATTTAACAAGGAAGATGATAACAATCCAAACCTTGTGAAATTGGATGCTACGACTGGGGAGAAAAGGAGAATCTTTTATGGGCATCTAGCCACTATTTCTGATCTCGACAAGGTTACTTTTGAGATCAAGAAGAAGGTAACAATCGAGAGCAGAAGGGATTACATGAAGCATTCCAAGTAGAAACTTAGACAGCAGTAGTTAATCTCTCATTTTCCAGTGTTTTTTTATCCTTTTAATTTAAACTTGGGAGTTTTTACCTTGTACTGTGATTTGGAAGTTTAGAAATTATAGCTACCTGGAACACAGTGCTGCTGCCTATTTCTCAGGTGGATAGTTTCTCTTTATGGAAAGATCATTTTAACTTGCTTTTAGATGCGAATAATCTCTTTTAAGAAAGGTTCAGTTATGTATGTCAACTTAATCGTGAGGTTTTAAAACAAAAATAATTTCTCTTTTTCTGACCAAAACGAAATAAGCAATTAATTTGTTGTAACGTGAAGGCGTCCAGCTCACACTTCAGCTAAGTTTGTGCTTTGAAAAATTTACCACAAAGGTTTCACTATTGAGTTTAATATAAATATTAACTTGTAGTAAGTTTTAAAATTATTAAAACATTGATCATCTCAAATGCATTATGTTGATTGCAGTCCTTGTGGTATTCAAATAGACGTAACATTGATGTTTAATGAGTTTAAATTTTAATTCAATCTTTTGAGTTTTTGTCTTACCTTCGATTGATCGAACTAATTGTTGGGTCAACGTGTTATATCCATCAAGATAGAGCTCTAAACAATTTGTTTTATTTTTTTGACACGTCAATTTGACGGAATCCTATCACATTGCGTTGGAGAAAATATTTTAGACATTTAAGTGGCAATTTTTTTAAAAATAATTCTTTTGTTTCAAGTATCCTTTAAATCATAAATAATGATGACATACCATTTCGAAAACTTAAGATCCAAAGTAAGTCTTTGAATTTTAACCTCCGCCCTTGTCGCCAAGCCAAAAAGATTCGTTGTTTACCTTGTAAACTTCACTTGGAGCTTCCTCGATTTATGAATAATCTTGTTTTGGTGTTCACAACTGAAATCTCAAAAACTACTCTTTCGCCTACCCACTGTTCGATGAAATGTCCCTGAAACTATTCTGAACGCATAACCCTCGTTTATAGCTGTTACTTCTCAAAAATGGCAGCTATATTCCTTAGAAGAGTCACCACCTTGAAGGCAATAGCGAATTGTCATTCTTTTTCACGGAAATGTATTTCATTTTCTTCGTCAAGAACCCCGACATTTCTTGGCAATGATAAGGGGGAGACTGTTACCAATTACAATAATGGGCTTCATCTTTCACCGTTGTTCTCGGATAACAAGAATGAAGTCTGTGTAAAAGACTGCAGAATTGAACTCGTGGATGATGAGACATGGCAAGTGTCCTCTGGTATAGCTGATGTGTGGAGAGGGAATGGTGAGAGGAAAGCATTGGAAAAAAAGCCTTTTTCTGATGATCAAGATGATGACTATAATGGGGTTGTCAAGTTTGTGACTTTAAATAAGGGGAGCCCTGATTTTGATGAGATCGAGGATATGAGAATTCGTGGGTCTTTGTTTTACAAGCTTGACAAGGATTCCAAAGAGTATGATGAATATAAATTTGATTTCCACGGGAGGAAAAATTCAAAGAATCAGATTGATCGGAAAGAAAACAAAAAGAACAAGGAGAAAGAAGATCGAAGTTGCACGTTGGTGTCCAAGGTTGAGAAAACTTCAAAGAAGAACGAGCCAAAAGAAATCAAGCAAAATAAAGTGGAGAGATCACAGGGAATTGATAAGAATGAGCAGAAAGAAATCAAGAAAAATAAAGCGAATAAAATAGATGGATTACAGGGAATTGATAAGAATGAGCATTTGATTTCTCGTCTTCATGAAATGGGAGATTCTTTTGTTGTAAAGATGCAACGGACTCTCACTTTCAATCAGTTAACGGCTCCTTACCATGAACCATTTTGCTTGGATATTTATATATCCAAGGGCTCTGTGCGTGCTAGCATTATTCATCGAGTTACTAGCAAAGTTGTGGCAGTGGCGCATTCTATTTCCAAGGACATGAAATTTGATTTGGGTTCGACTAAGAATAGAACTGCTTGTGCTGCGGTTGGGGAAGTGTTGGCTCAGAGGGCCTTGGCTGATGATATTCATAATGTGGTTTATACTCCGAGGAAAGGGGAGAAATTGGAAGGGAAACTTCAGATTGTACTCGAGTCCATAATTGATAATGGAATCAACGTGAAGGTGAAGCTTAAGCAGAGAAAATCCAGAAAAATCGGAGGCCCTGCACTCTGACCTCAACAGTAACACTGAATGCCAAGGCTTTTGTTGGGTTAAAAATGCGTGTTTCCATATAGGCCATACTGGATTTGAATATAGCTTCTGAATATGTCCTCGGTAATAATTTTTAAAGCAGACTGAGTTTACCGATTGCTCGTGGAACTACTATGAAGTGCCTGTCTTTTATGGCTAAGTTTCTTGCATTACTGCTGTAGTATTTTACATGCTGGCTCTCCTGATTACTAGATGGTAGCTACTTGAACTATGTTTTAGGAAAATAATCAGTCGATATATTCTAGGCATGATTTTATGGTGTGCCAGAACTGCTGACAAGGATTATTTTGCATTTGATTCGTCAACATTTGGTCATATGAAAGAATCTGGAGTAGAAGTTTTGTTTATCCTCTTTAAGGTCAAATTTGTCCTGATTGGTAGCATTCTCCTTTGCATCATTTACATTCAGGTGGAGATTGTAAACTCATATTATGCATCTTATGATGTGACCAATAATATTAAAGTCTTCATCTCGAATTCCTTTCTTTCTGGCAGCTAGAACCTATTATAAAAAGGATTAATCTATGTGTACATATGTGTGTACATAGGGGTTGACATAACGCGAGTCGAGTGGGGCCCACACATAGCATGGCCCTGTACTTACCATTGTAAGCGAAGAAAGAGAAATATACATCATGAACTTTCGGTTTCTGATACTGTAATTTTTTAGATGAAGGGGAAAGTGAGGGAATACCAAAAATTTGCTGCCCTGTGCGAAAGAACAATCTATGGAGCTGGGGATTACCTATGAAGCCTGTTCAAGATCCAGAGAAACAGATGGGGGAAGTAAGGATTAGACGAGTTACTACGCTTTTCACAAGGTTCAAACACAATGCCGTGCAATATAGGCTGTCAACAAATGAGAATTGAATGAAAGAGCATTCTTTTGATCTGAAATTCTAGCAAAGTTGTGGCTGTGGTGCATTCTATTTCCAAGACATAGCGTTCGACTAAGAATAGAAATGCTTGTGCTGCGGCTCAGGAATTGTTGGCTCCGAGGGCCTTGGCTGATGATATCCATAATGTGGTTTATACTCCAAGGGAAGGGGAGAAATTGGAAGGAGAGCTTCAGATGTACATAATTGATAATGGAATTGATGTGAAGTTGAAACTTAAGCAGAGAAAATCCAGAAAAAACCGGAATCCTTGCACTGGGAACTCAGTAATGGCCTTCCTTGGGTCTGGATTTATGGGCTCTGAATCTTTTTGTGCTTAAATTTTAGACTGAAATGCGAACGACTCTTGGTTGTGCTTTTGGAGAAATTTAAATGTAGAAGCCTAAATATTCATCAAACAATAGAAATTCCAGCAAGTAAATACGTACAATTTAGTACATGTTCGTCTATAGAGATGGCAAAATTACATGTCTCTCCCCACTTTGCCCCTCCCCGTTCGGAGAACACGATCCATGTCCCAAACTTAAACTTATTTTTTTATATTTTCAATTTAAACCCGTATTAAAAAAATTTAAAAAACTCTATATGAACAAATTAAATAAGTAAACATGGAAGTATATATCATTTCGGGATGTCCGCAAAATAAAATTAGTAGTCTTCCGCATATTTTTTCTTCAAATACACAACTTCGACATATCAGGGTACGGGGCCCAATCGCAGATACTTGGGCCCAATTCAGAGAACATTCATTAATAAAACCAAAATTATTAATTTTGAATAATTAAGTAAACAATTAATCATCGTACGATAAATCTGGTGGCGAGTCTTATGAGGTCATTTCTTGTCATCTTCAAAACACTACGCACAGCCCAGAACCCACACAAGGTAATCAATCATAGTTTTGTTCTGATAATTCTTTGAGAACGGATTTCATTTCTCTAAATTACTGGTTGAAATCAGGAACCAAACTGTTATGGAATTGAGAGGTGAAATAATTGAAGTTTTTTACCATTTAATGATAAAATGAAGTTGATTGTTTTGCATTTGAATAGATAAGTTTATCTGAATTTGGTGAGGTGGTGTCAAATTATTGCGTTTTCCGTGTTCATAAAGCATTTCCTTTTGTTTTCTTTTATGGTTAGTTGTGGTGAAAAGACTAAAAGTTGTTGAATCATAATTATTATTTTCAATAGAATTTTTATATTGAATTTACAGGGCAGGCTAGAAAAGCAGCAATGATGACTGTGACTGGTTTCGTTATCTTTACGTGGGGCTTTAATCGAGTGGCTTATTAAGTAAACTATTTAGTTTGACTTTTTTTGTTTGATTTGTATTTTCCTGTATATGATGTATATGTTTGTGTTCATTGACTGATGATGTTATATTTAGAATTTCAAATAAGTAGAAGAGTTGTTAGATTTTGAAGCGACTTAATTTCTCAGGAATCTGTTTTCAGAATTGATTTGAAGACATGGCAGAGGAAAATGTTGGAATTGCAAAGGATGTGACTGAAGTAAGTCTCCATAAGTCGTTTTTTTGGTTTTAATCGATAAATAGAAATCTCTCTCTAGATTTTTTGTTGTTTGTTTTAATTTGGGAATTTTATTCTGCAGTTGATTGGTAAAACCCCTTTGGTGTACCTGAATAATATTGTTGATGGTTGTGTCGCGCGTGTTGCAGCCAAGCTTGAATCTATGGAGCCATGCTCTAGTGTTAAGGATAGGTATGTCCATTACTTTTGTGGTTGATCTTCAAGATAATTTGATTCATCACTCAGAGTTCTGTTCTTTTTCCCAAAATAGCACACTCTTTATTCGTGCACATTTATTCTGCAGGATTGGTTATAGCATGATTTCAGATGCTGAGGCAAAAGGCCTAATCAAACCCGGGGAGGTTAGTTTTACTCTTCATAAAGTTTCGTTTCTTCTTTATGATAAAAAAGCTGGACAATTATGTTTATGACACATCTGTTTGAATTAATAATTGAATCTGACCGTATATTTTTCCTTGTGTAGAGTGTCCTTATTGAACCTACAAGTGGTAACACGGGCATAGGCTTGGCATTCATGGCAGCAGCAAAGGGTTACAGGCTTATCATTACCATGCCTTCTTCTATGAGTCTAGAGAGAAGAATTATTCTCCGTGGTTTTGGTGCTGAATTGGTGCTCACTGACCCTGCTAAGGGAATGAAAGGTGCTGTTCAGAAAGCTGAAGAGATAGGAGACAAGACACCTAATTCCTACATTCTTCAGCAGTTTGAAAATCCTGCCAACCCAAAGGTTTTCAACCTTTACTTACGTTATTTTGATTGGCGTTACTTCTGGAACGAAAGTAGTATGCATAACATAATGTGCATGTATGTAGATACATTATGAAACCACTGGACCAGAGATTTGGAAAGGATCAAATGGAAAAATTGATGCTTTTGTTTCTGGGATTGGTACTGGGGGCACAATCACTGGTGCAGGAAAGTTCCTTAAAGAGCAGAACCCTGATATTAAGGTTTTCTTCACCTTTCAAATTGAACAGCTCTTTTTGGTGCTTTTTCTGATTAGGAACTAGAATGATAGTAAATTTATGAAATTTGTGTAGTTTGCTAGTTTAATCTTTTATGCCGAAGTGCCGATCTTTTAATTCTAACATTTTTTACTCTGCAATTCTCTTTACCTTCTCTTTCCCATTTTGGTTTTCAGCTGTGTGGTGTGGAACCAGTTGAAAGTCCTGTTCTTTCTGGTGGAAAACCTGGTGAGTCTTTCTATGTCTTGTACATCAAAGTACATGGTTTGTTTCCACTTTTTAATTTTTGAAAGGCAGCAAATTGTCGGTGATAATTTTTATGATTCGAAATTGTTGTGATGATTAATCAAATTCAATCCGGGTCTGTCCAAAAGAAGTTATTCTTGCTGTTATATATTATTTTTTTCTAATGGCTATATGTAGTCAAGTAGCATATGAAGAAGCTACTTCTAGTCTATCTTGTTGTTTAAGTTGGAAAATTACTCAAAAGAACATTCTGTATGTTAACTTAGCTATGGATCATATTCAATCTGTCCAATTAGTTTGATCTGCTTTTTCCGATAAACTTGTGAGGTAATGGACACTCTGTTTACCACTGTTGCACGGTTTATGGTTGATAAAATTCCGAACCTAAACCCAACCTCTAGCCTCTTTTCAGATAATTGTTGTGAACTGGCATTCTCATTTTCATTTTGAAATGGTTGATCAGCACTGTTCTTCAAATATTTGGTCATATATTTGTGTGGAAATATGCTTTCTCAAGATACACGAGGAAATGAATAGAAAGCTCTATAAACGGGATGTTTGTTTGGTGCTGCTAGTGTGTCTTGGCTTCTTGCACTACTCATTATTCAGCATGAAACAAAATATGTTGGTTGATACTTGATATCACATCTTTCTTGAAAATATTGAAAACAATTTAGAATTCAGACATTATATCTACTTTTTGACCAAATTGATACTTGTGTACTTTCCTAGTTTTGGCCAAATTGACCTGGTTTTTATATGTTACCTCATTCAGCTAGTAGGGTAAGCCTATAGAAGTTGAGTATTAGGATAGGTTTGTATTTATTTCCTTTATTTGTTTTCTTTCAGAATCTTATTATGGCCAAGTTTGATCCTGCTTTTGAGAACAGGGAAAATTGAATACAAGGGACATGATATGAATGTAATCACTGAGTATTATGTCAAAATTTATGTTACTTATTGTTTGTTATCCATCTTTATTGACAATTCATAAGTTAGTTGATCTGACTAAGTATTTTTGTGTAATGCCAAAGGTCCGCATAAGATTCAAGGAATTGGTGCTGGTTTTATTCCTGGTGTTTTAGAGGTTGATCTTATTGATGAAGTAATTCAAGTAAGATTCTGAGCTATCCACTACACTTCCTTCTCCTATATTGGATGGAATAATTTCAATGAATACAGTGCTAAGTTTTGTTATTTTATACAATTGCGGGAATTTCTAGCAGACGAGTAGCACACTAATCATTACACTAATACTTGTATTGTTATGGGGGGTCTTATGAATTTTTTAGATTTCAAGCGATGAAGCCATAGAAACTGCAAAGCTTCTTGCTTTGAAAGAAGGGCTGCTAGTAAGTATCTGACACTGGTAATTCTCTCGAAGTTATGTTGTTCACGTAAATTTTCAGTAACAGAAAGTTATAAAATTGAATGTGATAGGTGGGGATATCATCTGGTGCTGCAGCAGCTGCTGCAATTAGGATTGCGAAGCGGCCAGAGAATACTGGAAAACTCATTGTTGTAAGTCCTTACACCTGTATACAATAATGCTAACCTGATAAAATCTTATAGTTGGAAGCATCTTCAAACGGAAACAGTGGTTGCTTGTGAGTTTCATAGATTGTCATCTGGTGATAGGCATTGGCTTTTCTGGCCGTTAAGAGATTTTAAGACCTTTTGCTCACTGTATAAGCATGGTATTAGTCATCACAAATGGTTTTCCAGATGTACTTTCTGAATTCCACACCAGCAGTAAGAAAAGATTCTGTGGCCTTGATTCCTTTTAGTTTCAATTCCTATTCGCCAAACTATGACGAGAGTTGGCCCAGTTGGTGAAGTATATTTGTAGCGTCTTGAAATCTAAGTGAACAATATGTATGAGTTGACGGCTTGGGCACAAGCCCGGGTTGCTATGTAGGCACTCAAAAAAGGAGACGGAAGAGCTATATGAGTTCTCCATGTTCTGATGCACAAACTTAAAACCTTTATGCAATAAGCCATTAATCAGATATTTTTGAAGTATGGTTTGCTTTTAGAATCTAAGGTGGTGAGGCTTGTGCCAATATTTGTCATTACTTGTCAATGTAAACTTTGATTAAAAGGATGATAATAAGATGCCATTTCCATCTTGTCCTGTTGGTTTTGATTAGTTGACATTTTAGGCTTTGAATTATACACTTTATCTCTCACGCACGCGCGCGCGCACAAACAATGCACAAAGCATTTCTTCTGCATAGAGTAAGGGGCTCTAGATGGAAACTCGTACCTTTGTTATTTATATTTACTTGGGTGGGATGGGGGTTCCTGATGTGGGGATTCTCAAAATACCATGGTTGTTTAACAGTTGTGTTGGTATTAACTATTAAGAGCTCCGATGCTTAAATCTGTTTTCATGATTCCCACTTTAGGTGGTGATTTGTTTCTCAATTGTGGTACTTTCCAACAAAAAATTATGGCAGAGAATTACGTAATATAGAATATAGTACTTCTTACAACCCTGTTGTGATCTTGCTAAGCATATGCATTGCTCAGTCAACGCATCAGAATATATTGAGTAGTTTATTTCAGCGGGGTTTTAAGACAGTGTAGAGATTAATACATGTATTGGTAGGATATGATTTTTTGTTATTTGTTCCAATGGGGTACCTGATAAAGGCTGATTCTCCTCCCATAACCATTGATAAGTGATCACCTACCTCTTGAGACTCTAACCTAATCGTGATTTGATGCTAAACTACTTATTAAGCTGTAGTTATGTATTACCAATATTGTTCCTGGGGAACTCAAGAGAAAAGTAAATTATAAGGAATTTGACAGGGTCGCTCGCTTAGGGAAATTAGTTCACTATACTCTATATTTTTACCAATGTTCAAGCCTGAAATCTGTCATAGAGGATGTTATAGCCTACTGTGATTATTGTACGTTTCTTGTAGAGAAATAAAGATGCCGGATCTTGTTGCTACCGTTGTTATCATCTTCAGTATCAAAAGGAATATACACAGAAATTAGGATGCTAAGATGTGCTGTTTTAGTTGCTAATGATATAATTGCTCGGGATCTTCTAGTAGATTTAGGATTGTTTTGTGTGATTTCAAATATTCCATCAACTGGACTATTTTTCCAACTTGAATGCAGGTGATTTTCCCAAGTTTTGGTGAGCGGTATCTTTCCTCTGTGCTTTTTGAATCCGTGAGGCGAGAGGCAGAGAACATGACATTCGAGTAAACAGCTTGCTGGCTTTCGATCCCTCCCATGTTTATGAGCAAGACCATAGCATGAGCTGTGTTCTGGACATATAGACGAGGTGATGGGATTTTGAATGTACGGTTTCTCTTCTTCCATTTCAAGACTTTTGGTCTTGCCATTGGCAAAACATTAAGAGTGCAATCTTGTGTTGTGTTGTGACTTGGTTCAATAAAAATGTGTCATAATTTTTCCATTTTCTCCTCTTTAATTATTTTTTTCTTTTTTTTTTTTTTTTAGAAGATCTCAATTTTTTTTCATTATAATATTGGTGCATGCATCGGTATACAAATTAGAGACAGCCCTATTTGGCTTATATCAGTGAGAAACCTGAAAGCCTGCACTTCTTAGATAAATATATAGGCTTAGTTTACGAATAATTGGAGTAACGCTATTTAACACTACTAGTGTTAACACCAATTTAAGTAACAATACTAGTGACGTTAAGTTATAGGTTCAATTAAATACAATTAATTATGGTTTATTTAAATAACAGGGTATATTCATTATTTAACAATTTTTTATTGAAAAATTAGATGAAAATGGATGGAAATGATTGCACAATCAAATGTGTAATTGAGGGTGAAAATGTCAAAAAATAAAAAAAAGGTATGGACGTTTTTCACAATAACGATGAAAGATATGAACATTATGTACTGATTACCATTTTAATAATTTATTTGTAATTTATTTGTGCTTTTTAAAAAATTTGGTATTAGGATTGCAATTAGTTTTCTTCTTTTTCTTTTTGTTTTATTTAAAGAGTGGTCATTTCATAATTTTTAATTGAGAAAATAAGTGAAAAATACATTTTGCGTAATGAAACGTGGAAATAAGGGTGAAAATGCTAAAAAATGAAAGGTAGAAACATTTTTCACAATAATAATTCAATTAACAAATATATATAACAATTTTATTGGATAATGTGATAGTTTCGCTATTTCATAAGTAAAAATATAGTAATATTTCAACTTACTGGATATTGTAACTATAACTATCTCGTACTTTTTCGAATTGAATTGAAGAGAAATGTTGAGTGATTTGACGATTTTGCTTTTCAACTAAAAGTGACATACGATTTTAATATCTATATCGGCTGTTGCCAACACCTGGAACCTAGATTCATTTATTTAAGTAGATGATCTAAAACCTCACTTTTGAAAATTGATCACCTATAATTATATCACGTGAAAGGTTAGGAATCCCATCTCGAAATTCTCTCGCGAGTTGTGTGTATAATCACGCGGACCAGCGAAACAACCAGAAAAATAGGACCAACCATATTGATTTCAAATGTAATCTAACTTCAAAAATGTTCGAAATTTGTTCCACTATCAGATATTTTCCTTCAGACAATATTGATGTCATGTCTTTAGAAACTACTACTTACATCGGTGGTTAACTCTAATTACAAAATCAACACAAAAGAGAAATAATTTTTCCTTACATGTTCATTAGCCACAAATACAGTGTTTTTTTTTTTTTTTTCAAACAATAATCGATGACTAAAAAGCTCAATACCCAAACAAGTTGAATTGAGCCATATTTTTGGGTCAAGATGCATTTTGAAACAGTATTTAGTTGAAGAATATATGGTTAAATAATAAGGAAAAATATTATGTTTCGAGCAAATTATTTTATAGGAGAATGTAGATTGAAAATTAGATTTTAGAAAAATGGGAGTCAGACATAGGCTAAATCAACTCATGCAATATGCTCACATGACTGTTAGTTGATTTGTCACATTGCAATATTGTAGTCCTTCAATAGCTAATTTTAGGTATACCCACGTTTTTTTTTTTTTTTTGTTCGCTCATAAATAAACAAGCAAATATGTTTTTTTTTTCTGGTCTGTTAGAAAGAAAATAAAATCTACCTTTAATGAAATTTTGCCATATAAAGTACAAAAACACATGCATATATCGTCCAAATTTGGAATACCAAACATGACGTGGTTGTCACTCGAACTAATTTGCATACCACGAGAAATGAAAAAGAGATTTGATGAAAAAACAAATTTTAAAAAAAAAATCACGAGAGAGATTTGATGGTTGTCACTCGAACTAATTGTGTGTGAGAGTGATAAATAATTAGATATATCATAAAAAATAAATGGATATAGCCTAGATCTATGACAAGTGCTTAGTTATTTGATAATTTTGGAATCAAACTCTATATAGGTGGCCTATCAAGATGATATTATATTTAGATCTTACATTTTGTAATAATGAACTAGCCAAGATCGAGCTTGTTAATCGAACAAGTTCCCACCACGAGCTTGGATCAAACATTAGGGTTTTTGAATGATCATATACATTTTAAATAAAGATATTTGAAGCATGTTTAAGATGTACAATCATTTAAGGATATATAAATAATGATCGTTTAGACTGATACTCAGCATTAGTGGAGATAAATAACATTACTTTATATTTAGTTTACGAATCTTGAAATTTATTCCCACTTCCAATTTTTATTTATTTTTTTTCAAATTCTTTTTCTTCCTTTTCTAAGATGTCTTTATGTGTATTTTCATTTCTAACCTTGTAATATTTGAAATAATTATAATTAAAACAATGCACTTCCAATAGTCGTTGAGGTCTTACAAGGGAACCACGTCCATCTTTTTAAGTGATTGAATTAGATGGACTCAGCGTAATTGAGATCAAATTAAGTATAATTACCTAATTGAATAAAATTGAAATAAAGTTGCCCAATTGACATTTGGTTGAAAGTACAATCACTGTGGATGAAATTATGTTTCATGAGAATTTATAATTATTTATCGTTTTTAAAGCATATTCCCGACATGCTCCGATGCTCGTTCTGTCACATAATAGAATTTGCATATATCAAACGCCGCCATATCCTCTCTCTATCACACAGTCAAATACAGTATCCAGTCGCCAACTCCCTTGTTTAGCCACACAAAAACAAAAACAAAAACAAAATCGTATTGCTGAAAAAATTTATGGGGCTTTCATTTAAACGACCTAGTCAAATCAATTATAAGTTTAAAAAGTCCAACAACTATGTTTTTTAGTTAGAAGATCCAAAGATACAAAAAATGGAAAATACAATTTGTAAATGACTAAAATATCCCTGTATACAAAAAAACATTATTATTCAAATTTCTCTTTCATATTTCTATTTAGCCCTAAATTAGTTTTGGATTCCTTTTCTTCTCATTGGAGGTCGATATCTCAAATTTTCTTCTTTCTTTCTTTATCATCATCATCATCATCATCTTCTTCTTCTTCTCTCTTTCATGAAATCTTAAAATCAATTTTGGATTTTTTTTTCTTTGCTGGAGATAGCCCATGTGTTGAAAATCTTATATTTCTTGAATTCAAATTCCGGTTTCTTTTTTCTGATGAATCTGTTAATAGGTGCTTGATTTCTTGAAAATACAACTATTTGACTTGAAGAATCAATTGTTCATATCATCGGGTTCTTGGAAATGAATAATGGAAGCACTTGTTATATACATTTCTTATTTGTGGGTGCCCATGAAAGTTATTGACATAACTGAAAATGCCATGTTCCTGTTAGTCAAAGAATGGTGAATGTTGGAGCTTTATTTACATTAAACTTGGCCATTGGAGGTCGGCTAAGTCTACAATAATAGCTGTAATTGATGATATGAATTCTAATTTTAGCATTCTTAAAGGTACAAAGTTGAACCTTTTCTTGTAGGATATAAATTGCAGTGAACTTCTTTGAACTGTTGAAAGTAATAATTATATATCTTATAAGTGCAATAAGTGGTCATATATCCGTTCCACACGCACGGGCCAAGCAGCTCATAGTGATCCGTAATTTGTGAAATATTGTTGCAACTTGTAGTTTTATTATTTTGTACTTATTTGAAGCAACAAATGATTTATTATATTTTGTAATCATTATTAATGTCTTGTTATTAGATTTTGTAGTTATTGTTCTATTATCGCTTTTGTGCTATTGGAACAAATTTAAATTCATTTTACGTTATTGTATCTATTTTTTCACATTACGAACAAATGACTTTTATGTCGTTATAGTTGATGAAGATGTGTCGTTCTAGTATGAAAAATGCATTGATTCACGTAACGAAATTGAAATCATTTATGAGACACAAAACGATATTGACATCGTTCCAAGTACAAAAATTTCTGATTCACATAACGATATTGAAATATTTCACGAGACACAAAACGATATTGATGTTGTTATAGAATAAAAAAAACCTCTTTACTGATTTTCATAAGGACATTGAAGTCGTTATAGACTAATTAAACGATATAGAAGTTGTTATGCCAAAAAAATTGCATAATGCGCGAGGTACCATTTTCTCTCGAGTGATAAACAACTCAAAGGAGCGCGCGCCAACCAAATTTTATTTGGATTAACATTTTGATCCCCAAACGTTTATCCTTTGTTTAACAGAGATCTTTTATTGTGCAATTTTAAAAAAACGATGACAAATCATAAGTATCAAACTCACATTATAACATAACGATATTCGTATTATTTCAGTACAAATTTGATGAGATTAAGATCAATCTAATTCATTTCATCATTAAAACGACATAGATATAATTTTTTTAATATGTAATGACATTGATATTATTATGTATCAAACCCATAAAATAATATAACAACATGCATATTATTTCAGTGCAATTTTGACGACATTGATATCGATTTAGTTCAAATTATAACTAAAACGACATATATATAATTTCCTTTCATACGTAACGACAATGATATTGTTATATATCAAACTCACGAAATAACATAATGACATCATTATCGTTTCAGTATAAATTTGACAAAATTAAAATCGTTTGAATTCAAAGCATAATAAAATGACATATGAATCGTTTCAGTTCATATAAAACGATTTTTATATTATTTAAGCTAAAAACAACGATTTGATAGTCCACGACCATCCGACATGCATAAGACATATGTAGGACAATCGAAATATGTTATCAAGTGGATTCGATCTTACTCAAAAGAAACTATGAGAACATTTGTGTTTTCATAATTATCTATCACTTTTGACTATTTTGACAGAAAGAAAATATCTCCATTCACTCTTTCTAAACCATTTGAGTGATATTAATTCACTT
Organism: Fraxinus quadrangulata; assembly: GCA_903798255.1. Classification (NCBI taxonomy): domain Eukaryota; kingdom Viridiplantae; phylum Streptophyta; class Magnoliopsida; order Lamiales; family Oleaceae; genus Fraxinus; species Fraxinus quadrangulata. Next base: position 147,492 of record CAIGRB010134191.1, read on the forward strand.
GATGACCTCTTTCGATCGTTCTACATATGTCAGAAGCATGTGGGGTAATCATGAATGGTCGAATAATTGTTTTTAGCCAGAACGATATA
>CAIGRB010134191.1:148002-189066 GCA_903798255.1 Fraxinus quadrangulata
GTAGTTATGATTTGAATTGGAACGATTTCAAACTCATCAAATTTGTACTAAAACGATATGAATGTTATGTTATTTCGTGGATTTGAAACACAACGATATCATTATCGCTTCAATACAATTTTAAAGACATTGATATTGTTTCAGTTCAAATTATAACTAAAATGACCTATATATAGTTTCAGTTCATAAAAAACGACAATTATATCGTTTCAGCTAAAAATGACGATTCGACCATCAACGATCATCCGATATATATCCAACATAGGTAGGACGATCGAAATAGGTCATCAAGTGAGTTCGATCTCACTCAAAAGAAGCTATAGGAACATTTGTGTTCCTATAATTGTCTCCCACCTTCGAACTATTCCGACGAAAAGAATGTATCTCTATTTGCTCTCTCTAAGCCATTCAAGTGATATAAACTCATTCGATGACCTCTCTTGGTCATCCTACGTATGTCAGAGATATGTTGGGTTGCCGTGCACGATCGAATAGTTATTTTTATCCAGAACGATATAATTATCATTTTATATGAAAATGGACGATATCTATGTCGTTGTAGTTATGATTCGAACTGAAATGATTTTAAATTCGTCAAATTTGTACTGAAATAATACGAATGATGTTATGTTATTTTGTGAATTTGATGCATAACGATACCACTCTTGTTATTTATGAAAGGAAACGATATCTATATCGTTATAATTTAAATTGGAACGATATCAATATCATAAAAATAATACTGAAATGACATGCATGTCGTTATTTTATTTCATGGATTTGATACATAACGATTTCAATCTTGTTACGTATGAAAGAAAACGATGTATATGTCGGTTTAGTTATGATATGATTGAAACGATTGCAATCACACCAAATTTGTGCTGAAATTATATTAATGTCATTATGTTGTTTCATGTGTTTGATATTAACAATTTGACGCCTTTTTAGAAAATGATGTATATGTCGGTTTAGAAATTGCACGAGAAAAGGTCTCCTTTGAACAAAGAAGAAAGTTTGGTCTCTTGGATGAACACGCATGACTCTCTACGTTGCTCGCGTCGTGCGAGATTTTTGGTATAACAACTTATATGTCATTTTACTGGTCTATAACAATTTCAATGTAGTTATGAAAATCGGTAAAGCAATGTGTTTTTTGTATTGGAACGACATGGATATCGTTTTGTATCTCAAGAACGATCTCAGTATCGTTATATGAATCAACACAATTTTCCTATTGGAACAATATTAGTATCATTTTGTGTCTTATGAATAATTTCAAAGTCATTATATGAATTAGTACATTTTTTGTATTGGAACGATATCAACATCATTTTGTGTATTAGGAAAAAGTCTATGTTGTTACATGAAGCAATAGTTATATTATGTCATAAGGACATAAATGTCATTTTATTGGTTTGAAACGATATTAGTATCCTGGACGTGTATGATATTTAAATTTGAAAGTTTCAAAAACTTGAAAATATGTAAACTTTAATTCAATTCAACTACCCTAGATAAATATAACAAAGTAACTACAAAACATCATCAAACATGAAACGAATTAACAAAAAACAATCTAAGGCTCGAAGTTCAATGCCAACAACTCTGCGGCCAAATTTTTCTGCCACATCGGTACACAATCCAAGCGAATTGTATTTACATCCATATTCGTTTGCATAAATTCTACGTATTTCAAAGTGAATTTCCCATAGTTAGATCTACAAAATAGTTGTACAGTTTCGTTAATTCTTAACACTAAAATAATACAATACTTAACAAATATAATATTAGTCAACCTTACCCGTTTCTTTGTCCAAGAACATCTTTCACCTTCACAAATTTGAATTTCTCCGTGATATATTTGTCATCACTAGTGACATGCAATTTTATCAGCAAAGAAATAACCTGTTGTAGGGGAAGAATATTTTGCAATATGGTGCAAAACTAAGAATGAATGTTCAATGCATTACTTTAACAAGTAGTCTTGTTATTGTGCCACGCGAGCACTGGATTTCACTCCATGATAATTAATACAGAGATAGAGTAGGATTATGCCATAAATGCACTTGTGAAAGCCGTTCTCATACAATATATATGAAATAAGTTCATAAATTCAGAGAATTTATGAAGTACCAAATAGGCCACATGAATTCGTTTTTAGAGTATGTCACATGAATTTGTTTTTAGAGTATGTCACATGAATTCGTTTTTACCATCACGCTCAATTCATTGCTAGGTTTCAAAAAGATTTAAAACATTTAGATACTTTACAACTATTTCGTTTTGAGTTGTTTGCATGAAAACTATCTAAAGAAAATATAAAGTAACTATATCTTTGACAATTACTATATTTGGATTCAGCCACAAAATTTTATTTCGTCACCTGCCTTGATTATCACATGTAAAATTTACAATGATTTACCTTGATGTACTTTTGTTGAGTGATTTTCGAAATCTTACATTTGAACTCCTAGTCGTCATTACCTATATGAATAAGGAGTTAAAAACTTGTTTATTTCCATAAAGAATAATCATTTGAGGATAGAAATCACTTGAGGAGACTAACCCGATGAACAAAATTCTTATAGATTGTTTCAGAATCCATTATTTCTCGTGTTGTTAGTCACATCTTAAAAGACAACCAAAATAGGAAAACACGGGTCTTATAAAATTGGTCTAAACATCACTGTGTATGATACATATAGAGCAGTTAAAACCTTATTTATAGTATTGTCCAATCCTCCTCAATACTGCTTATTGAACATGCTTTGAGACTCGTAAAAATAAAACTTTCTATACAAAAAATGTAATGTTTAAAGTTGTCTGCTAAATGAATCATTCTCCAATTCTCAATTATGTTCATAGCTAACTATTGAAAGATCTAAACAAAACACGAGGCATCGAAATGACTTCGAAGGGAAAAGCTAAATTGTGGTAGTTTCTTGTGCCCATTTATAGTTACTAAATATGTTTTATTAAATTTTAATAACTCTTTTTTATCTGGCTATTCAAACTTACTAATTACAAAGATTAGGATAATTAATTCCCATAATCACTATGAATTTTTAAACATAAAATAAATTATTTAAATTTATTACCATTATATCTCACACATCAGATTACAAATTAAAGCTAATTAATAAATGTTAAAAACAAAAATGCAGTAAGCAAAAAAACCAAAATTTGAAATTGAAGCAGAAAATTATATTTGGTTCAAATATTTAGAAAAAACTAGAAAATATTGAGGCATTAAAAAGCTATGCGTTGGCAGAGCCAGTAGTGATCATTGTGGCAATAATGGTTGGGGACAGTAAAATCTAGGAACTTCGGGGCCTCGATTTTCTCGTAAAATTCACTAGCTTCGCCTTATCATCTTCCATGACTATGGAGGTGTATGTAGAATCTCTGTTTTTCAATAATGACAATAATAATATATATGAATCCAAAAATTATGTCGTTTTAATTATTTGATTTTGAGCTTTTTGGGTATCAAAGGAAAAGGGGGTACAAGGTGAGTAAGAATGGAGCCTTTGTTTGTTGAAGAGGAGTAGAGCTAGAGAAGAGGGTTTTTTCAATTTGGGGATAAATGATTTTTGACGTGAGTAAATCTCTAATTCTTTATTCAATTTGGTTTTACTAGAGAAGGGCAAAGTGGTCTTCTTATACTTTTAAATAATTAAATTTTATTTTATTTTTTCATTACTTGATCAAAGGCATGTTGGACAAGAAAGAGATTGAGGGATGGTTATTTGAACTCATTCCCCAAAATTGAAAATTAAAAAGAAAAATGGAGAGTAACATTAGCATTACGTGCTCCGGCGATCGGCCGACGGTGATGGTGACCAACGACGACGGAATTGATGCCCCCGGCTTGCGTGCTCTTGTACGCGTCCTCGTCTCTTCAAATCGCTTCAACGTCCTCGTCTGTGCTCCTGACTCGTACGTATATATACACGCAGACATAGATACGTATATACTCGTTTATATATCTACTGCATATACTCGTGCTTAAGGAGAAATTATACTTTATGCAAGTCAACTCTAGTTCTTTGAGTGGTGATATGGTCCATTAAAGTATTTGTAAGTTTGGTACGTATAGTTTTCTTGGTGTAAAGTCTTGGCATTAATGTTGCGATTTGTTGCTAGATTTTAGTGCATTTGTAATTTATGCAATCTATTTTCTTTTTCACTCTCTGTAGTGTTGATTATTATTATTATTATTATTTTATCATTATTGTTTTGAGTTGCAAATCAGCTTAGAAAAGAAAAATTAAAATCATCACACTCACTTTTTGCCCGGACATGCTCGCTGTATATGTAGCGCATGCATTTGTATATAATTTAGCTTGTCTAGTAGTTTTAGCTTGAGTCATGTTAATCTGAGTTTACTTTTGAACTTTCATATTCGCAAGTGTGCTAGCTTGTTTTTCTCTACCCTTTATTATTATTTTTTGTTTTATTTGGTGAAACTTTATTTGTCTGATTACAATTTTTTTTTTTTTTTAAAAAAGGGGAAAGACTTGATTTTTTGGAGAAATTCGAGGATACAATTTCTTTCTTTTTTTCATCTAGCTTTATTTTGTTGGCATTTATCGTTTGGTATTGCTTTTTGTCTGTGATCCTATCAGATGCTCTGTTCATGTCAATCTAGTAGAATGACTATCTAAGATTTATTTACAATTATGAAAATACCTTTGAGGTGATGCCTCAATGCTATTTCTTACATGTTGCTGTTTCTTTTTCAGTGAAAAATCTGCTGTTAGTCATAGTGTCACTTGGAAAACTGCTGTTTCTGCTAAGCCAGTGGAAATCAGTGGAGCAACTGCTTTTGCAGTTTCTGGTCAGTTGCAACTTGCAATTTTCACTAATTTTCTGTCATGTATACTTCCCGTGTCTCTGTTTTAAACACCCCAAAAAAATGAAGTTTTTGACGTATAAAAGGAAGAAAATTTTGAAATCAGGAATTTGAAGAAATATAAGCAATATAGTTGATGATTGTAATAATTGATGTTAGAAAAACTGCATTTGACTTTTGTTGGGGATGGCAATATAAATCTCCTTCACTGTGGCTGATCTCTAAGTAATGACATATCAAGGGAGCTTAGAGCAGATGTGAATAGTGAATACATTTCTTCTTTTGCCTGAATGTTGTCATCTTTTTGAGAATGTTCCAAGATTGATATTCTATTTCAACAAATAACTTCTTATCCCGTTTCAACTGTGTGAAATCATGAAACTGCAAAAGTTAAAGCTATGACTGTTCGTAATAGAATGTGCTGAGATACATGCCAACCTTCAAGTAGCATATTTTTGGGTTTTCATTCCTTGTCTTACTAAGCAAACTATCCAGCATTTCATTGTCTTACTAAGCAAACTAGCACTTTTGTGAAGACAATTAGAATACAAACAATAATATTCCGAACTTGTTACAGCTTAATAATTCATAAGGACCTATCTCATATTACAACTTCCTAGATGATGAATGGAAATAGTGATCAACAAACTTGTAGATTCTGAAGAATGCCGAAATTGGAATAATGAATCTGGAAAATCTCCAGAGTTCTCTAAAATTTGATTAAACAAAAACAGAGCCCTCAAAACATTAAAACAATTAAATAATAGAACAAAGAAACCGAAATTAAATAAAGAATCTAGCGGTGCGTATGTCTGCCGCTGCTCGCCTTATGGTGCATAAAGTGATGGATGTGCATTACCAACCATATCCACGTTGATTCCTATTTATTTCACTCTGCGAAGCTTTGCTTATCCATATTACATTAGGGAAATAGTATGGTACAGCTTCCAACATAGATATTGATAATATGATCCAATTTTATTTATTTGATGATAGACGCAAATTTTCTACAACAAGTTATTTTCTTTAGAGCTGGGAGATATGCACAACTTATTTTCTACAACTCATTATTTTGCATTACTCGTATTTTTTCAGGAACTCCCGCTGACTGTACATCTTTGGGTATTTCCAAAGCTCTCTTCCCTTCAGTACCTGATCTGGTAATTATTTTTGCATCAGCTTTAATATTTGATAGTTCTATTGGTTTCATTTCAATTTTCTGTTCTTTCGTTTCTTCAAAACTTACAATTTGCCTCCATCTTGATTGCTTCGTCCCCGTATAGTGCCTGAATATTGACGTACACTGAAGGGTAATATTTGGGCAAATAATTAATCTAAGTTTTTCCGCTTTCCTTTGAAGAACTATATCTTGGCTACTGTCCTCTGTCCTATAATCTGAGCATTGTGCTCTATTTCGATAGAGAAAGAGTCGCTTGCAAACGCTCATGTTCAGATATCTGTTTTGCAGGTAATCAGTGGCATTAATATGGGCAGCAACTGTGGTTATCACATGTTAGTAGCATTGTCTACCTTGGGCCTCTGTATCTTTGTAGATGAGATGACTTCTGATCTAGTGCTTGCTCCAAAATTTTCTTTCATGTGAAGCACTGGCATTCCCCGACGTTGGCATGTCCACGTCCATGTCTGCATAACAGACAATATGCAGACACCGATACCCCTCATATGCTCTTTTTTTGAAAAGTCAAGTCGTGTCCTGTCTGTGTCTTGTGTGAATGCTTCATAGATTGTCTCTCCATGAGTGTCCTTGTCAAAGTGCTGTAATGTGATTTTACATGATATTTACATCAATATATCTGTACCCCTAGTACCTGGTTTTATTCAATACACCCCTTAATGATGTGGATGTGTCAAATTCTTGCACAAGAGATAGCCCCCATTCTCTAAAACTTATTTTTCCTCAAAAATCATTTTCAACATATTCTCCCACTAAAATAATTTTGCACGTGGACATATAACTTTTCTCTACTTTTAACCACACGTTTTCCACAAAAAATAAAAAATAATCACTTTTTACAAAATCTATTATCAAGAAATTTCTTCCAAACAATGGCTTAACTACTAAACACCACTTTTGTGGTTGTAATATGAAGATTCTCAATATCTGGTATAGCTTTGGCATCTACTTAAGTTACCTTAAACCAGAAATTGATTTATCAGCAGAGTAGTTAATCATATGTTCAGCAGGATCATTGTTCTATGCTTGTGTATCCGTTGATTAAATATATTGTGGTAAATGCAGTGTTTATTCAGGGACAGTTGCTGGGGCTCGGGAAGCATTTTTTCATGGTTTACCTTCTGTCTCTTTATCGTACGAATGGTATGTATACATTATTTGTCTTAGTCATTGATGTCGGGTAAATTTTTGCTTATACCCACTTCTCTAATATGAAATGTATAACCATAACTCAATTGACTTAAATTTCAAGAATAAATCAATTCAATTTGATTTGCTGAGAATCCATAAAGTTTCTTCTGGGTAGAAATGTCTGGTACAAATAAACCAGGGTGTCCATACAATCCCTCTGTTTTTGACTGCACCCATAGAACCTCCAAATAGATATATTTTTGCAACACTGTATTCTAAATTTACTTTAGGTTCAAATAAAGCTTTTAAAAATATGTTGAGAATATAATGAATTAACAAACTGCTCTATCAGGTAGCCTACTGAAGCGAAGGAGCTACAGGTCACCCTTTTATATTTGACTTCAGCCTTCTGCTGTCAATCTAAGATACAAAAGAAATAGTCAGGTTCTTATTACATAGGCATCGTAAGCCTTTTACTGGCTTATCATTAATAATAACAATAAATTAAAGGTCTTGAATTTAAGCTAAGAATTTACTAGTCTAGAAGTGATGATATCAGCATTCAGAGGGTGAATTGGATCGTTTCTGATGCCATAGGTGGGCCGGCCATATAGGCAACCAAATTTCACTTCTACCCTATATTCTCTTATGACTGATAAAATGAAATGATGATAACTTAATTTTAAATATTTTTGGCACCTGTGACTAAGACAAAAATGATATTTCTGGCATATGTTTTGAAGATGTATTGCGTGTAGTTTACTAATTGTTCTACAAAATAAATTGTTATTGTACCCATCCGATATTTCTCTCAGTGATGGGAATGTTAGAGAAGTTGAATGTTATGACTTGTTTGGATTTCTGACTTCCAGGGCAGTAGGTAGGAGTAATGTTGATGATTTTACACTGGCTGCAGAGGCTTGCTTACCCATTATTAATTCCATTTTATCTGAAATTAAGAGGGACACTTATCCTCAAAACTGTTTTCTGAATATAGACGTGCCAACAGATGTCCGCAATCACAAGGTAATTTGATGGTTTGCTCTGGCAAAACTTTTTCTTGTTACCTCATGAGGATTAAGATAAGGTGTTACAAACATGGAGAATCCTATAATGTGTCTGCATTTAGGTGGTTCAACTGCTTCATTCTCACCGTTAACGTGAAATAGTGGAAAATTATGCGTTTCTTGTTGTATGTTTGCTTCTTTTGCATGTTTCTTAAACCTTTGGATTTTTCACCACTTTTCTTATTTAGTGATACAGTTATTTTCATCGCAACAAGATCACTCTTCGTCTTCCTCTGTCCCTATTTCTTCTCACTTCCCTTTCCTTACTTTAATATGAATGGTGTGCATCTTGCTCGAAATTAAAATTTTGTTAGCCATTGCGTGAATGTAAAGAGGAGGAAGTTAAATGTTGTTTTTTGTACTCCAACAGGGTTATCGAATGACTAGGCAGGGCAAGAGTATTGGGAAAATGGAATGGATGCAAGTTGAATCAGATGCCCAAGGAGCAAGAATGTTATCAACTATGACTATGGAATCAAATTCATCATCATATAATCAATCAGATGCTCTAAGTACACCAAATAACCATCTTCTATTCAAGAGAGAAGTACGATTTCTCTCTTCTACCTCCTTGCACATTTTACTGGGACATCCATTTTTTTCCATTACAACTGTATTCTACATGGAACTGTAGTTTTTCTAATTTCTTGTCAATTATTGAATTGTTTTCAAATAATCTGTCTTTATTACTTTGATTGCTAGCCTTAATTTTCTCTTGTTTCACCCCTTTTGCTAATTGATGCTCATTCATACGTATGCATTGTAATATTCCATGACCTGCTAAGATAAGGATATGGATTGTATGAATGTTAATATATCTTTTTATTTCTGAGTATGGGACTAACGTTAACCTATTTCTAATGATAGTATTCAGGTTGATCAAGCTAAAAAGAAAAAAAAAAAACCTCTTATAAAACTAATTGATCTTCATATTCTTGTACATTAAAGTACTTTTGGATAAATGAGTTAACTTCATGTTCTAGGATTTGTTTCTATTTTTCTCAAATGTAGGTGTTATTTAGTAATCAACTAGGATATACTAGGTTTTTCCTTATTTAATTTGCTTAGTGATCTACACAATGCTCTGGTATATTTTTAAGATCATAAATTCACACTATATAATTTTCTTTTTGACAAGTATAAATTAAGATTTGATAATTTCTCTGATCATTCTATTCTTATATTTAGTTTGAAGATCTTGTTTATCATTTACTTGCTTGTCGATTTTTTTGTAATTTTTTCCTCTTACTTACTTGGTAGCAGTATCTTTTTCAACACGAGTAAGATTAATGTTATATCCTCATGAATCTACTGGTGGTTCACCGTTTACTATTATCCTCTTAGCTAGTTTTTAATACGAAACAAACTACTGTCCCATTCTTTAGGTGATAGGATTACAAATGGAAGATGATGATACAGACTACTGTTCCCTTCAAGAAGGATATGTAAGTTACAGCTGTTTTAAACCGTGATATTTCTTTAGAAAAGGAGCTCCATATTAATTTATCTTTCACCTTTTATATTGCAGATAACTGTCACTCCTCTAGGCGCCTTATCGCATGCAGAGGTTAATAGCCAAGAATATTTCAAAGAATGGCTACCGGGCGTGGTTGACCACCTCTCTTCTGCTGCCTTGAAAAGATGTAAGTTCTTCGTTTAAATAATTTTTTTAGGACGAGTCTTAGTCAACTTTAGAATCATATTTGTTTAAGTTTTTCATTTTAAATGATAGTATCCTCTCAATGTTGTTTATTTTTTCGTTTTTGATCACGACCTTTTATTAATTTTCATATTTTTAAATATTTCGTTATTGGATTCCATATTTTTGTCATCTAACAAATTCCGATGGGTTGATGGGAGAAGGCATTATAAATTCTGGGTTGAACTCCAAATTTTCTTTTTTCGCTTTTAGTTTCATTATTTCTAGATTATATTGTACTGCTTAATTTTCTATGCTTGAGGCTTGCCCAATTCTTCGTTTTGAAATATTGATAATGATAATTTTTATGTAAAAAAGAACGAATCTCACAAGAGAAAGTCATTGCTGCTGAACTTTCTGGTGACCCACGACATGAGTGGACTTAGAAATCAGTCCAATTTTTTATTTGGCTTAAAATGTTCTCTGATGTAGGATCTGGAGATTGAGACTGATCAGGATGGCATTTTTATCCCAATACGGCAAAAGTCATGATGAAGAATGTGCCATACTTTTACGAGGTATTAATAATATCTGTTTTATCATGCTGATGAATTATTTGTTCGACCAACTATGCTTTTCAAGTCGTTTGTGAACTCAATGTTTCTATTTGGGGGCAGAACCCAATTGATGTACAGTGTGAGACATTTATCAATTAAATCTATAATGATAAGACAGTATTATCAGATATCATCATGATTTATGCTATATGTTATGAAAAGTTACCATCAAAGTTGTTCGAAGTTCCTAATTGTTTGAAGACTATGCAGACAGACATCGAAATCATTTAGGTTATTACATCCATTCAATAGCTTTCATAACTTAAGCCATTGTTAACTTCTGAAAGGTGTGAAGAACCTATATAACTGCTACCTCAACTTCTGGAAACCGATATCTCAACAAGAAGCCACATAAAATTAGAAAATAATTACTTTACACTGAGACTACTTATTTTCCCAGAAAAGTAGTAAATTGATAGGTCTCACCCGAGCTTTTTATAAACACATTTCTTTTTTCTATGCTATTGACTATTCATGTTTCTGAGATCTTAACATCAATAACTTATTATATTCTATAAGCGCACTTACAAGAAATTGAAAACGAAAATGTGAAAACAAAACTTAAATTTGGGAGAAGTTACTATCTCATATACATGGCTGTAAATCTCCCATTCACTGTTGTGTTTAGTTGTATGTGGGAGTATCATTTGGATGGTGGCAATGCCCGTGGATGTGATTCCACTAATATGGACCAAAGAACATGCACGTCTTCATAGTGGCAGGACTTGACATCCTCGTACAGTATATATATCCCTCTACCTGAAAAACCAACAACGAAAATGTAGTGAGTTGGCTAGATAAATGCCTTCTCATAAACCTGGGGAATGCACAATATGAAAAGGATGGACATTTGATACAGGGTGCAAATGCAAGAGTATGTTGTCGCTCAATAACTCCAACTAGTAAGTAGTAACTAACAAAAGCTAAAGAAAGTGTGGGCTTCTGTTTGGAAGAATGGGGAAGAAGAACGAGCAGACGAATAAAAGTGACTGATGCCTAGCTGAAGTAGATGGCATCGAATTAGCAATAAAAGTCATGAAACCATAACAAACATTTGAAGCAAGGGATTGTTAATGAGGATAGCTTACTCTTTTTTTGGGCAGAGTGCAGACGAATCCACAGCTTCTTCAATGGAGAGAGGAGGGACTGCAGCCACCCCATTTCGAGAAGCGGGTGTGGCACATGGTAGGTGAAAGAAAGAATGGAGTGAAATAAGAAACACGAGGGGGAGAGAGAAAGGAGGGGAGTTTGCTTAGACAAGGGTGAAGTCACTATTCCTAAAAGCATTTTACATTCCCTTACAGACCAATCATGCTTGTCACATTTCCTCTAGTTAAAATGTCTTTTTCATACCTTTTTGCCTTGTAGTAGAAGAAGCCACTCTACCAATCAGCTCTTATTTCTTACTTAGAAAAAGCAATAGTTTTTCCTCTTCATACGTGGCCCTTCTCCGTCCAGCCAAATGTTGTTTCTAATATGCTTTGGGTTGGGAATACTTTTCCCTTGGGATTTCTTTGACCTTTTGGGACCGGCTATTGTATATTTTAAGAAAAATTCATCTTTCAAGTATGTCTAAAGTATTCTCTGTCTATTCATCCACTTATACCAGTAGTAATCATTTTTGGTTATTGTGTCATGTTACTTGTATCTTCCCAAGTCGCCTGGTTCTTTATTATTTAAATTTTTAGCTGTCAGCCCATCCAAAAAGTGGCAAGTAGAGCTTGAGGAGCGTTTAAGAAAACCCTTTGACTCAAGGGGAAGGTGTAAAAATAATCAAAATCACTAAGGAGCTAAATTTTGCTACTCAAAACACCTGTGTTTTTGTAAAATTCACATAAGTTAGAACACATCCTTCAAATTGATTTGTGAGGGGAGTGTGTCCAATTAGTTATAAATTCACAAGACAGACTTTCCACGGCATTTGATATGATTGTATTACTATATTTCAATCTTCTTCAAGATTAACGTCCATTCAATATTAACGTCCACAATGACCCTTTTTTTCTCAGTTCAATGACTATAGAACTAGTCTTCTGCTGGAAATAATCCTCCCAAGGTTGACCGTCTAGAATGACGGTTCTCCTAGACAGAGTCTTGCTTGTTACTAATTATAACAACCACATTGTGTATAATTTACCCTTAAAACTTGCTCGTAAGGGGATGGTGTTCAAATGGCTATAAACTCACAGCACGGGCAATGTGAGTTACAATTAGATTGCTAAAGTTGTCAAAGAGATGAAAGTTGAAAAACACCAAAGAAAAAGAAATTTCGTGGTTTTCTATATTCACAACGGTTAATAACATCTCTTCCTCGACCACTCCAAAGAATTTGAGTTTTGCGAACAAGTAGATCCAAATAGCTTATTTTTCTTTGAAAAGCTACAAAAATATTCCCAAAACTTGATGAAGAATTAATTACCACATGCAACAGTATTAATTCTAGAAATGCACCCATTACAAGGTAGCTTTGATTGGAATAATGACTATGAAGTACTCTTTACACATGCATAATCCCTTTTGCGTATCTTGTTCAATACGCATTGCCATTTTTTGTCAAAAGAAGGTATCAAAAGGCCTATCCCCCACCATTGAGGACTCTAAAAACGTAAAAAGAAACCAAATTCTCCGTCACTAACAAAACCAATTATTTCGTTCCTTTACTCGGTCTTGTCAAACTCTAAAAAGAGAAGTCTACTTGTATATGTTGCGTCAGAGGATTAAATTATATTTTTAGTAATTTTTTTTTTTTTAATAAAAGTGGATAAAATGTGTGATTGATTGAAAAATTGTGAGTTCCATAAAATTTTAACTATGACTTAAAATTAAGTTTGAATTTTAATTTCTACAAAACATGTGTTACAACTACATGGGCCCGTCTTTGTTAGCGCCCCGGGTAGATTATAATCATTTTCTATAACCCCCTGTATGTATCTAGGTAAATATACCACAAAATCATGTTGTGTTCGAAAAGTCTTAAAATTAGGGATGCAAATTCATCCGTACTATTTTAGATGGAGAGAGAGAACAAGGAAAATAAAAAATAAAAAAAAAATCATCACTCTTCCACCTCCTTGGAATGCCGCTCCCAACGGACTGCCCCAATTGTAACCTAATCGCAGCCACCCACAAAGTCTCAAGCATCAAATTCTTGATTTTACGTGTTATGTTGAATATGGGCTGCCATTTTTGTCAAGAAAACAAGTATCAAAAGGCATATCTCATGACTTCAGAAAATGTAGAAAGATGGTTGAGCGATTAACTTCTCCTATAATTGATATCTGAGATCCAAAACATTCTCACATAAACTCGGTGCAAATGCTAGAATGGTGTTAAAAAAACCTACACAATTTTATGAAATTCTATTAGAATAACTAAAGTTCTCAAAATAGCAACTACATTATTCAAAGTAATAACAAGGGTTTATAGTTAATTTGCTATAACTTATTCTCACTCTCCGTCTAAGCTATGTTTCCATTCATTCTGCCCTTTCAATCGAGCCTTGCATTACAAACATTTGAAAAAGAATTGATTTGTTTAAGGTCACGTCTCAATGAAAATTCAAGAATACAATAGATTAATGTGCAAGTAATTTTCAACTAAATGTCTATTTTTCACAATAGTCATTGCATATTATAATTCGAGTCCAAGTAATTAATTAAGTTGCGCATAAATGTGAAATAAAGAGAGAACACAAATCTTCTAACGTTTTATTCTTGTAATCTTATTTCTGCATAATAAAAAGGTTAAAGCATTTTCAAGAGTTTGTTGTAATACTTAAAATTCCTACTCTTTAAATTTTTAAATGCTCTTTAAATTACAAAATATGTTCTTTAAAAATAAATTATTTATTGAAGATGCTCTTAATGATGAAGATGTGAATGGACTCAGGCCTTAGCAAAATTTCAATCTATTTTATTGCTTCTCATTTTTTTTTATAGATTTTTTTATGTAATTTAATCATTTGAGGACGATTAAAATCTTTTGTTTACATTTGGGTTTCATCTTATGCTTTTCTATTTATACTCTCAGTGTACGTTTAACACGAAGCATTACACTAGATAACGAAAGTGCATTTATAGTTTCTGATGCAGGAGGGTCCGATTCAAATGCTGAGTTGTCAGATAACACTTTAATAATTCTAAAATATCACGAGTTGGCAGATCGGCGCAAGGATGACAAATAATCGGGTAATTTTGGTGATTGTGACGTGTTTTGGTAATTTAGCCATAACTTCGCTCGGTGTGTGCGGATTTCGATCTCAAATTTCACTGTTTTCCCTTTCGAATTACTATTTTAAGTTAAATTTTGCTATTTTTGATAATATTTCAATTGCATATTTGGAGATAGTTTCTAACCCGATTTGGGCTAGATTTTTCGCAGACAACTTATTTTATTCCTTATTTTAATTTAGCGTGATTTTTGAAATTTTGCAATTTTTGATAAAATTTAGATTTTTGCTATAAAGTCCAGCTTGTGGACTTATTTTGATAATTTGCTGGATATAATAAAATTTCTTAAACTTCAGAGACGAGTTTTCTCTGTATTTTTCGACGTTAATCTTGTACTCTTTTGTGTGAATTTCTTGATAACACTAGCTTGCAGAATAATTACTATTATATTCGACGTCAGTTTCGGATTGAATTAATTAGATCAAGTTATCATACCTTAAATAAACTGGATAAATTTATATAAGTTTAGTTTTTTAATTACATGTGTATTTTTTAAGGCATACCAGAGCACTACGAATGATGTTGCCTTACTTGTATGGGATCGATTTTTGTGTTAAACGGGGAATTGCGACCGATCATGGGAGTGGGAGTGGGAGTGGGAGCGGGAGTGGCGAATATGGTACGGTAATGACTTTGATCTTTTAGCCCCTGTTTGGTCAAAACAATGATTTGAATAGTGATTTTTAGAAGAAGATGTGACTAAAATGTTTTGAGCTTACGTGTATACTATTTTATTGTGTGAATATGCAATTAAAAATGAATATGTAGAAAAAATAGTTTTTAAACAATGGTTGCTAAATTGAGGCTTATTATGGTTCTGTTTGTTTCAAATTAAAATCAGACTTTAATCTAAATCAAAGTTAAACAATCTATATTAACCACATCTTTTAAACACATATTTCAAAAACTTCTATCATAATCTACTGAAAATCTAATTTCAATATCCACATTTTAATTTTATAAATTTTAATTTTATTTAAAAATGAAATAAGTAAATGGAAAACAAACAGGTAGGAAAATGGGAGAATTTCAGTTAATATTTTCTATATTCTTTTGGTCGTAGAACATAATTACCACTTGAAGGCTCATGTGCTGGGCCAAAACCCTAACTCTCTCTAAACCCATAGCCCAGGGTGCTCTGCCGCCGGAGACTCAAGGTATTTCTTTTTCTGTGTTTATTTGATTCACAACTGCATTTTTTTTAATATCTGAAATTCACACAAAATATAATTGTTTTATTACAATTGATTTCTGTACATGTATTAGAATTTAGTGCAGTTTTATTAGGAAACTCGTGGATTTTATCAACCATGTGTGAGTAATTTTCAACGATAGCGACAGTGTTCTACTTTCTTTATTAATCTGAGGTATTCTTTATCTGAGTTCTTTCTTGTTGATGAGTACTGCCTTGTTGTCTAAGGTGAATTCAGTTTTAATCATTTGTAGCCATTGGACGTGTACAATTGTCATTGTAAAGGTGCTCTTTTGTGTGGAATTAGTTTTATGCACTTCAGGTATTCGACTATTTGTCAAGTTACTGTCTTCAACCAATAGTGTTGCACACTGCACTATTCAGAACATGCATAGAGAGCTTTACATATCTCCTCTAAAATATATGATGCCAAACAAAGTAATAATCTCTTATATCAGTAACAATAGCAAGCTCGAGACTTCTATATAACAGAATATCTAATATCAATTCGAGGGTCTATCAGAATAATATTTCCATCAGCAAATTGAATAGGCTACTCTCAAACAGATCACTAGCATGAGTACCAATCCAGACAACGAATCGCAAAGTGCTTCTTCAAGTTCACAGGATGCACCAAAACCACAGATTGAAACGATTCGCCCACCCACAGTTGAGGAAATACGGGGTCAGGACATTTGGAACAATTGTGCTGTTCGCAGTGTTGTTAGTGGAGTCATGGGTACTTTCAGAAATCATACTTTTTTTTTTTTTGGCTTGATTTGTTTTTGATCTTTTAACTTGATGCTACTTTGTAGGAGGTGGGTTGGGGTTGTTTATGGGCCTGTTTCTCGGGGCACTGGATAATCCAATAATGCAAGATGAAATGACTGGAAGGCAGCAGTTTATATACACTGCAAAGCAGATGGGTCGAAGGAGCTGGAATTCCTGTAAAACCTTTGCTGTTATGGGTTTCATCTTCTCTGCTGCAGAATGTGTCATTGAGAAGGTATGTACATTACTTTAAAAGGAACATTAAGTTGAAATTGGTTAGGTTTATTTTATTTCCATGAAAAATATCCGGAGAGGATGACCATTGGTGATTTATTTGAAGGCCCGGGCCAAGCATGATATCACAAATACAGTTGTTGCGGGATGTGTAACAGGAGGCACAATATCTGCTAAAGGTAACCTTGATATATGGTCATACAAATTCCTTCTTCCGTTTGTTTTTGGGGTTCAATATGTCAAGAGTATGTAGATTTTTGTCCTAGAATGCCATGTTAGTCTTGCTTGTAGTAACTTATCTGCCTCCCTGCAATTCTTAATGATTCTATTCGAATTTTTAAACTGGTATATCTCTGGGGGTCTGGTTTGTGAATTTAAACGAGAAGGGAGAAATGAATCAAATCTGTTTACAATTATCTATTACTGATATATAGTTTAAACTTTTTTATACAAATTATTGACTTGATGACTTCCATCTCTCTCCTTTTTTATTTGCAACTAAAATTTCATCCCTTTGTCTTTTCTTTTTCTTCCTCTATGTAAGTCCCTATGGAGCCTATACATTCTAAATCACTATTTTCTCATTTGGTCGTACATAAAAAATAAAAAATAAAAAACATTCGAAATATTTTTTTTTTTTTTTTTGTATTCAAAATATCTTTATTCCGTGTGAGAATCAGTTGATAGATGGATGCTAGAGAAGTCTAAGAAAGTTTCCTTGTATGAGTTTTAAATAAGCATATCCCTCAGTTTTGTCACTATCATCGATCTTCAGATAAACTTGATAATGCAACTTCGCATATTGAAATTCGGTTCTATAAGTTTCAAACTTGCTATTTTATTATGATAGAAGATTATTCTTATATTGATAATAAGACATTTGGAGGAGATAAATGTCTGTAGTACAATGGTTCTGATGGGACACTAGATGGAAATGAAAAACCTGGCATGATAAATAGCCAATTACATATCTAGAAACTTAATCTACTGATCCTGTGGAATTGTCAACTAGTTATATCTTAATGCAAAGTGCTACCTGACGTTTGAAACCCTACAGTTGAAAGTGCTCAAAACTATTTTCATTTGAGTTTGTGGTTTTTAATTTTAATTTTATAATATAAATGTTCAATATTGCATGACGGAGCAAGTTAGTTAGTTTAGAATTTTAGATAATTGCTCTGGAGGCTAATGACAGAAAAACTGGTGGGGTTTTCACAATCTAGTGCGTTTAATTTATAGCTTAGATGTGCTGGATATAGTGTTGTGAACATTTCAGTCCTTGTCATACAGAATATCCAATGGACACTGGAGAGTTTGTTGCCAACTACCTTCTGCGGCATTTTTGAACCCGTTTTGATACAACAAAAAATCCCTAAGATAAATAGAGCAGAAATGAGGATGTCAAGATGGATGTGTAGTCGTACTAGAATGAACAAGATAGTAAACGAGAATGTACACCAACAAGAAAATGTAGCTCTAATTGATGATAAGGGAGTCCCGACTTGAGTGGATGGGATATGAATTGCCTAGCCTTAAAGAATCTCTCATTTAATAATGATGTGGTCTTAGTAAGAATGTGTTAAAAGAATGACAGGTCGTTTAAAACTAATATGACATTATAAAGACCTAGATGCTTTATATCTTCTAGAAGATGTAGTCATGAGCAAAAAAGAGTGGCAAAAAAAGGATTTATGTAACTGACCTTAAATTTATTGGCAATAATGCTTGGTTTCTCTTTGTTGAACTTCCAACTATTTTTGAAGCAATATTTCTCATCTTGCTTAAGCAGATGTGCAAAGCTCGAAGTTATTAGAGAAAACAGAGAAGCGAAAAAAAAAAACATTGTTACCTGTGTTGCCCATTTCTTGAATATGAACTACGCTGATTTGATAATTATAGACTTTGAGCATGACAAAATGCTCTTCATGATGTTTGATAATTGTATATTCAAGCAGTACATGTGAAGCACTGCTTGACAATGAGCTCAAGACCATGTTAAGTACCATCTTTAGATAACGTAGCTGTGTTTGACACATGATTTATACAAATTGAAAAGTAGGAAAACCCAAACAAATAAACAATTAATATGCTCAGTCAAAATTAAAAACCTGATAATAATAAGTGATTAAGATGATACTTTGAAAGTGAAAAATCAAGAAGCAACATAAATAAGCAATTAGTGCTAGATATAAATAATAAAATAAAGATTCAAAAAATTGGAAAATTCTGGTTGCACTTGTACATTTTGCTACATGTTGACTTCGTCCATCGTAACCCCCAAAAAAGTCTCATTTTTTTTATACCATGGGACAACCAGGGTGTCTGTAATCATACTTCAAAATGATATGTAGCACATGATATCAAATGGAAGACTTGATGCCTTCGTATCTGCGAGGATCTTCACCTGCTTCCTACCATAATATCATTAGTAGATATATCTTCCCTCTATAAATAACCCATGAACAATTTATACATTATAATGTAGTGTTTGGTTGAATTGAATTTCTTGGCATTGAACTAAGCAGCACTTGACCGTACGTAATTTGTCAAGCAGTGTAACACCCACTCTAAAGTGTAAACTGGAGAGTATGTATGCAGCAGGAGGGTTATTAAGGGCATTTTTATTGATAACACACCAATACGATATAAAAACAATCATATTTCAAAGTGGAGTGTACTTTCTGACTGGAAATGATTTTGTTCTATTTTATCAAATTTCCCTTGTTTCTACATTACAATGTTGTCGAGTGCAGTGTAAAGTTGTTAAAGATACACATTCAAATGTAATGGAAATATTTATATAACAAAACAAACATCTTTCATTTGCTTTCTTACAAATTTACACAAGTGTTCAATACCCTTGTCCAAGTGTCAAGTTTCTTATAGGCATACAAATATTAATGATGTCCCAACCCTTTAGTTAGCACTTCAATTCCTTTTTAAGAGTAACATATTCCATCTCTTTAATAGAGAAAATAAAGAACTCTGCCCCCAGTGAAGTAGTGTATTCCCTGGCGTGTCATTCTTATGACTAATGATTCGGGAGATTCTAGAAGTAAAAAATTACCTTGAAGGAAAATTTACTCAGATTTAGTTCTGTATGTATTAGGCAGTATATCTTATGTTATATTTATTGATGTGGCAAGATAATTGATATATTGTGTAGCATTTTAAGTTTTCAAATTGTTAGCTTGATATTATTTGCATAATTCAGATTTTCTGATTGTGATGTTCTCCATTTGAATACTGCTTAAATGAATTTATCTTGAGGTTTCTTCAGGGGGTCCAAAAGCAGCATGTGCTGGTTGTGCTGGTTTTGCTGCATTTTCAGTCCTGATAGAGAAGTTCCTAGATAGACACGATTGAAACCAAGGGATCATTCAGCTTTGCTGGCATAATTTATTAATTTGAGACGGGAAGTAAAGACCCATCTATACAATTCGTTTTTAATAGTTTTTCCCTCGCCACATTACAACCTAATTATTTTTTGTAGCCTTTAATGAGGGATGTAAAATGTGTTTCACTAGCTATTCCATCTTGTACTTGTTTCAAATGACCATCGACAAACCTGCTTTTCGCACTCAGAAATTCAGTTGAGATAACATGATATTACATCATGAATTACACCCAATAAAATCATTTGTTTGATTTTGCTATGCTTCTCTGAAGTTTTTTGGGGAACTTCCTGTTTTGATATGCTGCCTGCCTTTCTTTTTCCTTTTTCTTTTTTTTAATAAAACCTTGTTTCTGGAATTTCTTGCACATCACCGATACTTTATCTTAGCTATTGAGACAGTTCTGTTTGTTTATGAATTTTCTTGCTTATTGGTAATGTCATACTTTGACTTTTGCTATGGAGTGTATGATGTGTTGAAATGAAGCATAACTCTGATTTCATTTCTGCCATGTTAACAATTGGATGCTGGACGATTCACATTTCATTGTGAATGCAATGCTTGGGTTGAATGACTGACATCAGT
Source organism: Fraxinus quadrangulata (assembly GCA_903798255.1). Classification (NCBI taxonomy): domain Eukaryota; kingdom Viridiplantae; phylum Streptophyta; class Magnoliopsida; order Lamiales; family Oleaceae; genus Fraxinus; species Fraxinus quadrangulata. The sequence goes on from CAIGRB010134191.1 coordinate 168,916, forward strand.
TTATGTTAAGGAAATGTACTTTGAAACCATTTTTGGCGTATGGGAGATTGATGAAATAATAAAAATTAGAAACAAGATTTATACTTGGTTTTACTTCATTAGAAAACGCTAGACGGGAAGCTTAGAGGAACTGATTTTTATTAAAAATATCAATTTTATTAAGGATACAATTACCATATAGAGGGGCGATCATCTCCATTAGATAAAATCATTACTAAATTTGTTAGATGTTGTAGCTTTTTTTTCAAGAAATAGGGTGGTTGTGTTGCTGTTTATGTCGTAATGGAAATGAAGTATCCCATAGTATACCTTTATCTGCTAATTCTGTTCCCAATGTTGACAATTGAGTTGATTGTATTTTTTGGGGTACTGTACATTTTATTCACGATGAACTTTATAATGATAGATCATACTCTATGATGATATTTATGACATTTTCAATTGAATAATACTATCTAGCTTAAGTGGTGTTGAACACCAATCTAAGTGTCATTAGTATTATCATTTAGATTTGTGTTAAATATCAGTTGTATTAAATAGTATTACTCTTTTCAATTTCCTTGTTTTTCCGACAAGGTCAGATCATGCTGATGCAAATATGATATCACAAGTTGAAACCATTTCTAAGGGACCCAATAGTCCCAAAAAAGTGGTGACAAGGGGTAGATCATCAAGTGACATTTGGCCAATCGGACACAAAAACCATCATAGGCATGTAAGCACAAAACTGGGAAATATTTTGCCTCTGGCAAATTCATGTATCATTCGAGGATTAGCAATGAATCCTACGAAATTTGTAAAAGAGTAATAGTTATACATATATGGTTAAATTAATATTTTAACTTGATCGAATCTACAAATCATTTACAAATTGGCTGTCAAATGGAGGCTCCGTATACTTAATTTTGAAATCTTTATTTGTTGAAAGAATTGATTTTGTGATGGCGATGGTGATAATGAGTGCTCTTGGTTTGGCACGCCATATTTGATCTTTCTACCAAACAGAATATGAATGATGATTCCACTGCACGCCCCTCTCTCCTTTTAACCAAGATTTGCACAAGTTTCCGAACAAAGTTCAAAAGTATGAACCCTAATTTTCTGTATTTGTCACCCTCTCAATCATCATCTTTTATCCTTTCTTGAATATTCTTTATAGTATGTGTCATGTTAAAAGGTAATTTTTACTAGACATCAAAACTGCTAATTTATTTACTTAAACTCGTGCTTTTTGACATAAATGAGTTTTAACACATTGGGGCAGACAAATTCAAGCGTTCAAATGAATTTAAATTGAACTCATAAAAAAAACGTGCACTCTCAATCATTCCGGATAACTCTTCTATAATTTCTCGTGACTACTAGTACAAAGCTAGCTAATACATTATTAGTTAGGTAAATTAAGTCACTTTTTCTCGACGAAAAAAGTTTTACGAGCGAATTATTATGAAGATTCTTGGTTGATATAAATTAATTTGTACACTAAATAATTGAGCTCAGAGAGCATTTTGATCTTGCTTATGTATCCATTGAGCATGTCCCATTCTAAAGGATTGGGGATTGTCACAGAATTACTGTAATTCTTGGTTGATAGAAACTTACATGCGAATGCTTTTAAGGTACTTATGGAAACAGATCTACTCGATACAGCGTGGCTCTATAACTCGGAGACTAGAGAATGTGGCTGCTAACCACAGTGTTGGAGTCCCAATCTCTCGTCACCCACGACCGGCCCAAAAAAATTACCTAATTTTCCGTCACATGTACAAACATACCATGTATGTATTTTATGTATTGACAAGAATAAAAAATCAACCTTAGATGGTCTCTTCACTTTTACACCATCCTTAGATAAGGTTTTGCAAAAATCCATGATGATTGCATGCATTCTTTATTTTGCTGCAATTAAGACACCCACTTAATTTGAGATATCCATACCCAACCAAAATCATAGTCCTCTTCGATTTCTCTGCCTACTGACCCTCACTTGTCTTCTCACACACTCTCTATATATATCTTTCTTCCCCTCTATCTATTATCTATATCTATAGAACTCTCCCTTGAAGAATTCTAAGGCAGAAAATGGGTGACATTTCTTTCTCTAATGGCATAAGTAATGGGAATGGGAATGGGAATGGAAATGGAAATGGAGTGGGATTCCAAAGAAAGAGCTGTTGGTATGAAGAAGAGATTGAAGAGAACTTGAGATGGTGCTTTGCTCTAAATAGGTATATGCTATTTAGGCAATGTTGTTCATCCTTTTCAAAGTGTAATTCTCGTCTAATACTGCCTATATCAAATATGCACTCGAAGCTTCTGTACTACTTTTCCGTGATCTTGCGTTTGAAAAATTCAGATAAGATAGCCAACCTTTGTTTAATTGCCAAGTGCACTAATTGCATCATTTTGTTTATTGTTTTTGCTGCAGTATTTTGTATACAGGTGCCAGTCAGTACCAGGACATTCAACTTTTGGATACAAAGCCTTTTGGGAAGGTTCATTTATCTTCTTACTTATGGTGGGGTGGGTGGGGTGCAGCCTTTAAATTAGGGATAATAGTTAAGTGACATGTTTTTTCAACAACAAAAATGTGATCCAACTTTGATTGTTAATAAAAACAGGCTCTAGTGATTGATGGAAAGCTTCAAAGTGCAGAGATTGATGAATTTGTCTATCATGAATCTCTCGTCCATCCACCACTTCTTACTCATCCGAAGTACTTTCCTCCTCCTCGTAATACACTTTATTAGTTGTAATTTGTAAACCTAAGTACTTATGTCGGGTCGTGTCCCATTTTTCGTTTGCGATGCCCATGCATCGATTTTCAGTCCGAAAACAATATTTATTATGGGGGGAGGTGAAGGATCCACTGCAAGAGAAATACTTAGACACAAGACAGTGCAGAAGCTTGTCATGTGTGACATTGATCAGGTACAAAACCTTAAAAACCAATTTTATTTTATTAGAAAATGCTAATTTACTTCCATTTGGAAAATTTATAAATGGTTGTATGCAAAATAGTAGTGAGTCCAACGAAATGTGTATCCAAATGGTGGCTTAATTATGTACAACTGATGATGCAGGAAGTGGTGGAGTTCTGTAAATCATACTTGACGGTTAATAGAGAAGCTTTTTGTGATCCTAGACTAAAGCTCGTCATCAATGATGCAAGGTTTTATTTTTCTTAAACACTATCAACCAATGTTTTGAAATCCAACCTATGGGTCGATTTTCGATTTTTCAGTCGAACCAGTCCGTTTGATCCGGTTTTCAAAATATTGCTGTAGTCACTAGAAGTGAGTTAATGAATCTTGGGTGTGACTTAGGGCTGAGCTTGAAAGAAGAGAAGAACTCTATGATGTGATCATAGGAGACTTAGCAGATCCAATAGAAGGTGGCCCCTGCTACCAACTCTACACCAAATCCTTCTATGAATTCACAGTTAAACCAAGACTCAATAAGGGTGGCATTTTTGTCACACAGGTATTTTTTATAGAAATATATGCATTTTTGTTAGATGCCAGGCAGAAAAGTTTCGGGTTCTTATGTTTTACAGGCAGGACCAGCCGGAATCTTCAGCCACACACAAGTGTTTTCTTGCATCTACAACACTCTGAGGCAGGTTTTCTCATGTAAGTTCATAACACATAACACAACATGTTTGACATGCAACCTTAATTTTGTTCACTACTATCTAGTCGAGATTATCGTATTGTCATGAACGGATTTTTTGCAGACGTTGTGCCTTATTCAGCTCACATTCCTTCATATGCTGACACATGGGGATGGATCATGGTAAACGATAAGTTTTGCTCAAACGTCTAAGAAAATAAGTACTTAATATTACATTCTTGTTCAATAAATTGGGATTAACAAAAATCGCTCGACAGGCATCAGATTTCCCGTTGATCCTGAATGCTGATGAATTAGACCTGAGAATCAAACAGAGGATCAAAGGGGAGAATAGATATATTGATGGCAAAACATTCACATCCGCATCTACCTTGTGCAAAGCTGTTCGAAATTCGTATGGCTAATCATATTTTTCTCTTCTGATTCTGTCTAAATTGCGTGCTAATCGTGGCGACATTTTTTTTCAGGTTGGATAATGAGACTCATGTTTACACAGAAGGAAATGCAAGGTTTATATATGGCCATGGAGCTGCCTACAAACACAACTAACCTTGGCACAAGATGGAAGAGAGAGAACAAAGAAATTATTTATACTTTTTTTTTCTCCTACTTATGAGTAATATTTTATAAGAAAAGTTACATACATTCTAAGGGTCTTTCATCTTTGTTCGCAGTCCTCCCTATTAAGACAGTCAATGCCTGTTTATTACTACGGATGAAAAAAATGTCACTTGTAAAAACACGACGAAAATTGGCTGTTTTTATTTTGTTGTTCATTGATTTTTATAATATTGTGCTAGAATTAGCTCTATACTACTCGATTGAAGCATTGGATCAATGGAGTAAAAAAAATTTCAACCACACATTTTATCAAAAATTTATACTAAACAGGGGTTTTCGGATTCCAATCTATTTAATTCTATGAATATAGCTCTTCACGTGACAAAAGTCATCAATGTAGATAATAAAATTGCAGGTAACTTCCTATTAAATAAAAATTTCAAAAGGATATAAATTTACGATTATACTACATATATAATAATTTACGTACACATAAAATGGTCATAATTTTTTCAACTAAATAAAAAAAGGGAACTTTTCCAATCTTTTTTGACATTATTTGTAAATTTATATCTATCTTTGCATCCCCGATACCGACATATAAATGGGGGTTTGAAGATGTGAGGAAATACATGGAAATAACATTTTCACTGTTCTGTATTTCCAAAGTGACCTTTGACTAGGATATAAAATAAAAAAGAAAAAAAAATGAAAATATAACTTTACCTGAAAAAAGTCAAAAATACCCTCACTTTATCAAAATGAAGGCTCTCACTCACGACTCCCTTTCCAAACCGACTGTTAACAACTGACCCGACTATTAACAGTCGGATCAGGGAGTGGGTCGGCTGTTAACAGTCGGCCTGTTAATTCAGCCAGCCCATTAACAGTTGACTGTTAATAGGTCGGCTGTTAACAGCCATATTGTTAACAGCCGATTGTTAACATGGAGTCGGTTAACAGCTGGCCATTATTTTAATATTATTTAATTAATTTTAAAAATCAATAATTTAATGAGTTTAAAAAATTTTAATTAAGTTAAAATTCTATTAATATAAAAATTTCATAATTTCATTAATTAAAAATTCTGTAATAAAATTAATAAATCGAAAATTAATTAACGTAAAATGCTTTAATTATTTTAATTTAATTAATTTTGAAAATTTCATAATGTAATTAATTAAAAATTCCCTAATTAATTAAAAATTCTTTAATTAATTTAATTTAGTTAATTTTAAAAATTAAATAATTTAATTAATGTAAAATTCTTTAAATAATGTAAAACTTAATTAATTTGAAATTATTTAAATGATTTCACTTAATTAATTTAAAAAAATTCCATAATTTAACCATTTTAAAATTCTTTAATTAGGTAAAATTCTTTAATTAATTTAATTTAATTAATTTAAAATTCTGTTTTTAATTGAAAATTCTGTAATTAATATAATTTATTTAATTTAAAACTCTTTAATTAATCTAAATTTATTTAATTAATTTAAAATTCTATAACTAATTTTAATATTCATTAATTAATTTTATTTAATTAATTTTAAAAGTCAATAATTTAATGAATGTGTACGACTATATATGTGTACGACTCCGATTATTCGTGCTTGACACAAGGCCAGCTCGAGCAAGTCCTGGAGCCTTTGGCTGTAATCGTTCCTACGATGGCTAGACGAGCGAACGTGACTGTGCATAATAGACTAGCCATCGTGCGGGACACGACGACGACGAGACAATCCATATCGTAAATGTTTATCTTTTATTTTAACTATAAAATTTTGTTTTTTAACAACATGATTTCTGTCTAACACATTATGATTTGAATTGCAGGGACGACTGCGGGATGTATGCAATAAAGTTTATAAAATTTTTGAGTTTAGGGCATAAGGCTGATGGAATCAACCAATCATGGATTCAGATTTGGAGGAATAAATTAGCATGTAACTTGTACGAATTCAATTGTGATCCGTAAATATTTGTGAATATTGTGATACATTTGTAAACATTGTATACTTTTTTTTGTATTCGATTAAATTTATTCAATTGATTCTTTATTTGAGAAATAGATGTAAACATAATACATTTGTAAACATTGTGATAAATTTGTAAGCATTGTATATTTATTTTATTATTTACGTACGAAATAATTGTAAATACAAAGGATATTAAAACGAATGTAAATATTGTATATTTAACAGCAATAGCATTACAGACTCGGCTAATTGTCATTCAGGGGAATCGGACTCGTACAAGTTTGGCGAGTATGATCGACTGCTCTACATCTGCAACATCTACGCGGTTGAGGGAACTCTCCAGTGAAGGGTATTCTAGAAGTACAAGGACGCCCAGGTCCACGGGGTTCAACTAGAGGTGGTGACAAACTATTAACAAATCGGGATTACAAATATCATATCTGCACGAAAAAATAGACTTTGTAAACATTCGTTCAAAAATCCGACTCAAAACAGCCGCCAAAACAGCCTGTTTTTGGCTGTTTTCAAGCTGTTTTTCGGCTGTTAACAGCCAAAACAACGACTGTTTTGGAGGCTGTTTTGGCTGTTTTCAGGCTGCTTTTCGACTGTTAACAGCCAAAATAACGACTGTTTTGGAGGCTGTGTTGGCTGTTTTCAGTCGAGAACAAACTGCTAACATCTTGTTTAGGCTGTTAACAGCAGAGCAATTGTTTCTGACTGTTAGTCAGATGTTTTTTCATCACAAGTTTCATCGTTAATCTGAAAGCATTAAATTTTTTTCTATGAGTACTTAAAAAATTATGCATCTGCTAAAAAAATTTATCTGTATCCATATCAAATCTTCATTATCAATTAAAAACGTAATGCATTTACTGAAAAGGAAATTAAATATACGTAAATATATATTTTACCGATTCGAAATAATTGACAGAAAATAATTTTTTTTCTTTAGCTATCGATATTTTTGAGATTTTCAGATTGAAGAGAATGAAAGAGTTTTTACTTGTGTTGGAGTTGATTTTGAAATTTTAAGTAGGAAGTGTTGGATTTTATTTGTTAACTAAAAGGGTAGTATTGCTTTTTTAACACAAATATGTTTTATAATTATTTTAGTTACTTAAGGACGTTTTTATTTTTTTTATATCAAATGGATCATTTTAAAAATATAGTGGAAAAGTCAAAATGAAATTATGACTAGGGTATTTTTAAAAGTAGAAGATGTCAATTTACGTTCCATATTACATGGGAGATGCTCTAATCCCTTTCCAATTCCGACGGAAATAGCTTACTACCCTCACTAAAATTTTTCCAATGCAAATATTTGGAAAAGAAATTCTTATTCTCGATTCTGGATTAGGTATTGAAAGTGTAGAAATGCAAGTTAATCCGATTACCAGAATTTTCATTGCAATCGCGCTCTCTTTAACTATCCAGTAAGTCTTTTGCTTCAAACTTACAATTTTTATATTTCTTGGTTTTTAATGTGTTATTTCAGAGCTTCATCAGCTTTTTTTTTTTCTCTTGAATGGAGATGAATACGCACATATACACGTTTATGGCATATGTTTATGTGTATTGAAGCATGCATTTGACTTTATACTATTTTTATGCTGCTTTTCATACGATTATACGAGGAGGACCCTTTAAATTTTGATCAATTATTTTCAGTTTTCCTTTTTCTCTTGTTAACTTTTCTTAGGCAAAAGTATAATTATTAACAATGGTGACTTCTCTATGATTTTTAAGTATCTGCTCATGTCTAGAATCACCCAAGGCATGTCTAGAATCACCCAAGGCATATGAGGTAAATAAAAGCATTAACTTGACCCTACAAAGTGAGATTTCAAAATAATGATAATAATAAGCATTTTTAATTCCCTCCATCTTTTTGGTGGTGCATATGACTCTGCGAATTTCTGGGGAAGTGATCCTTGTGGCTTATTTAATGAAATCTATGACAAGCGTATTCACAAAATAAGCTTATAGTTGAAAAGGATAGAAACAGGGTTACTTTATGAAGCTCGTGCAAGTTAGTATCATAGTTAACAATGATCCTTGTTTCTGGCAAATGGGTTTTTGTGGCCAATCGCTTCCTTGTTAACTGGGCTTTGGTCTGCGGTGAGTGCAGCAGACGTAATTTTTCTCAACTTACGGTTGACATTCACTGCATTAATATCATGGAACACTCGTGTCGAAGTTTTGAGCTGTTAACATACATGATGAGTTTGTAACAAAAAATAAATAAAACATAACGAAGCTTGTTATAGTTTTTTTATTTGTTGGATTTAAGGGAAATGTTAGGCCATTGCCAAATTAATTTGCAGTCTGGTAGAATGGCTGTGAAAAATATTGAGACCTGCACAACCTACCTTCTTGTAATAACAAAAGAAAGGGCTAAACAAAAATGAGGGTGAGAAAGGAACATTATAATATTAGTTATTTACCTGGTAGAAATTTGAACTTGGCATGTAAATCTTATTTTCAATGAATAGAAAATACAAAATTTTGTTTGTAGTAATCTGTTCAAGCTGTAAAACTTCTGATTTAAGGGATTTGAAAATCCTCTAGACATCAGATTGAGATACTGTTGGGAATTCCCTTGCCAGTAAGTCCTCCTTTTTTACTGTAATCTGAGGTGTTGGGATATAACAAGGTATAAGGCATATTTACAGGCCCTACTCGATTCCTTAATCTCTGGTCATTATTCCTCTCTATTATTTCGTTTTCAATTTTGACCAGTTTGGTGCTAAATCTGGCAAATGCCTCTTTTTCTTTATCCGAAGGCCACTCACTAGTGTCTCTTTGTCCAAGGTAAATCTCTTCTGTTGAATGCTGGGAGAGTATCTCTATTAGAGACACACCAAGGAGGGTTTGGAACTGTGCAGTAATTGTTTTCAAGAATGACAAATCCGGGTCTGTCTCAAGCTCAGCATGCTCAGGAGTGTCCGGCTCAGGCATGAATCGGCGGCTTACAGTTGGGCGATTTGGAAGGTAGCCAGCATAAGGATATTGTCCGAAATTGACGGCTGCATGAAGAGCTGAAGCTACCCATATGATTATTGTGCATGTCTGAACGAGTTCATCCTTTGTCTGCATTTTAGGCCACCACGGCTTGTCTTTCAAGTCTCCATGCCCTTCTTCACGAAGCTCTGTCCACCATGATTGAAGTTCCTTATCATCTTGGATCATGTCATCTTTGTCGTAATAGATAGAGCAGTAGTCATCGACCCAATCTTTAATTGCCGACCAAATTTCCAGCCCATCAACAGCAAAAGGATAATCCTCTATGAGAAGTCTTAGACCATGGCGCTGGCTCGGATCTATAACTGCCACTCCTCTGAATAGTAAAGTGGTTGAAGGTTAGAGGTGTTGTGAGAACAATTGACTTTCCGTTTTCTCTACTTTCCCTTTTTAGTAAAATCCAGATTCTAGAAAGACTAATTTTTAAACCTTTCCTTTTCATTGTATACGATATAGAAATTGTTACTTTATTTAAATGGTTGTGTGTAACCCTATATACAGTATTTTTCTCTTTCTAATTCAAAAGACAGAATAGTCATTTAAATTATGTATCCCTCTGCGTATTTCTGTGTTCATTACTTTTACACTATATAGATATAAACCAAAATCATTTAGAATGATTGCTATTCAAAACTTTCTGACTGACCTTTTGATCAGATCCTCGGGAAGTGCCTGCTCTGTAAAGTTCCAGTTCTTATAAATAACGGCTGACATTTCCATGGCATATCTTGCTGGAAAGACTGTTCTTTCAAATATTCCGCCTGCGTTGATGAGTGTCTGCCGAGCTAAGGCATTTATGTTCATTGTATCACGGTAATGGGGTTGCAGTAGCTTGTAAATTGGGTGAAGCACACTCAATCTTCTGTTTGTTGCAATCACAAATGGCTCTATAACTGCATGGGTGTTCAACCTGCATATCGAGATTGCAAGTACCGTATTTCATTACAGCTTGGCTAAGCTTCTAAAATAAAATTAGCTCATCTTCTTTCACACATATACGTACCAGTGGCTAACGAGCTGATGATAACCTGAATCGTTTACAGCAGCGTAAGCTTTAGCCAGCTGCCATTTTGAGTTTTCAATTCCGTGTTCGGATGGTGTAAATACTTGGCTGATGGGATCATGTACATTTTCGTCTGGTTGTTCTCTGCTCAGTTCAATTGCCAGTGGCTTCAATGTCCCACTATCTTGTAGCAAAAGGACAGTTCGACTTGCATATGTCTTTGTGGTCGTTGTGTTAATCCGTCTAAGGTACGGTATCAGCACATCATGATAATCCAATATGAACAGCTTGTTATCTGCAATTGCCTGTGCTCACACAAAGTAATAGATGAATTAATTGAAGTGAAATATTTCATGAATTCAAGCACTCTTCTTTTTCATTTTTCTCCTTTTTTATGTATGACTTAGAAAATGATTAGTGAAGGAATGATATACTTCTTCTACAGTTAGCCCGTTCATGTTTTTCTCAATCTGGTCCCTTGTCATTGAACTATTTTGATTGCCATATACTTTGGGATCTAGCTTGCTAGCAGGTGGAAATTCCTGTTAGGTAGAAAAATTGTAAATATATGCTCAATGAGAAAAATAGTTGTTTCAAGGATAAGAATAGAATAGCATGAAGTTTTTTTTTTTTTACCTGGAGGCGTCGAATAATGACAGGGTTCACTCCAGCTAGCATTTCTCGGCCAAATTCTTCATCTGTTCTCCATGCTGTTCTATCATCTGCGTGTGATTCCATAGAAAGCTCATTTTTGTAATGAGGTAAAAATGCATCAAAATCTTATTTAAGTTTCTTAAAGTCTCAAACGAAGTTTTTTAGATAGAAATCATATCATACTTTTGATTATATCAGGTGTTGGGAATTGAAGTGGTCGTTCAACATCTAAATGAGGAACATTCTTGAACGACTCCCATGGAAGACATTCCCTTGTATTTTTTAGTGCATGACCATCTGGAAGCTTGATCCCTCCTTCGTATAAGTTATGTACATCTTGGAACTTGTCGAACTCATTGATAGTCTTGTCAAATACAGCTCTGATCTCTGGGATCAATACCTGACCCAGGGATTTAAGAGAATAACGGATGAAATCTGAAAACTTCAAGTGACTGAACCGCTCGTCTCGTGGAACATAAATATTCAAACTCAGTAGTGGCAACCGACTTTCTAAGTTTGGATCTGTAAATGGAACTCTGAAAAATTAATTCCTGCCCCACAGAAATAAAACTTGGTGCTGCAAGACCACTAAATATTTGAAATCATGACCTCTCAGTATCTATCAAGTAAAAATGTATCAAGGGTTTTTACTGACCTTTCTTATTAGGTCGACGGCTTGTTCTTCCTCTACGAGGGTATGGGAACTCCTTAGAATTACCAAGCACAGGACGTGCATATTCTGGTCCTTTTTCAGGACTTCCCAAGTCATTATAGAGTGCATAGTCATAAACTCTGTCCCACTCCTTCAGCATGCCAGAACCATCTCCGCGAAGATTCCTGAGTTCATCTTCCCTATATGCGCGCAGTGGTTCCGGTGTATTACATGGAAGGTATGTCTGATAATACATACAGTTATTAAGTTGTCTTATTCAATCTCAGAATGAGCAAACTTTATTGGATGATTAAGAGAGCTTGCTTGTTATAACAATTTTGTTTTCTAAACTTTTAAAATTACTAATTACATTTAGTCATTTTTCTATGGAAGGTAGAAATACCTTGTATGCGAAGAAGACACGGTCGTATTTATAATGGTGTGCAGGATAAATCCAAGAATTGCAGACAAATTGGAGCTGAACATGTCCAGGAACATCTTCTAAAGTAACATTCTTGAGGTAAAACTGGCTATGGTGATGGTTTCTGATAATGAAAGCACCAGGCACTCCCATAGTCTCGTCCCAGTCAAATGTAATATTGAACATAGCATCATCCTTGGCAGACAACGAAGTGAACTTTGAAACCCAATGCTCCAAGTATGCTTCTTTTCCCAGTTTCCCTCTTGATCCATTTGCTATAAGATTGAACCGTCAGTTTGATACCATTAAATATCACATGAATATTTTGCTTATTAAGCCCTTAGATGGTGATGGAAAAAGTAATAATTTTCAATTAATTGTTCACATATGCATTCTCTGCAACTGGACTACAGGGAAATCAGAATACATACTATAAAGTCTACGTAGAACATATTCAAGCAAGCCAAAAGGTTGTAATATTTTAATTCTCGATTTCCAGTTTTCTTACTACATTCTTGGAACAGGGAGAATACTTTATTGGCAATTTTGTTGCATAGTAATTTCATGGTGAAAGATCCACAAAAATTAACCTGTGTTTTCATAAGGCATTCTCAGAATTTCGTTGACATGAGAATATATACTCCTATCAATTAAGAGGTAATGGCATAAGAATCTACTCCATCCATGAGCTAAATTCAGTTCAAGTATTTACACGGGATCTCTGGTAAGTATGACTAGAATCTGTTATAAGCACTTTAACTACGCCAATTTCATACCAAAACACACATCTGAAGTAAATCCCTGTTCAATTATATCTGAAATTCTATTGCAGGTATAGCCACACAAAGAAGGACAAAACGGATTAAAGAAGGGAGGAAGCAATTTTTCACAGCTGTTCAAGAGAAGGAGGCCAGTGGAATAAATAACCTGGATCAGCATGAGAAGCACTGATGAGCTGCAATGAGACACCTTTTCCGAAAATTTCATGAACTCGATCAAGAAACGAAGCACCAACATCAGTCATCTCCATAACATTCTTTTTCCTTAGCAGCACTGTCCCTCTAATCTTCCTTTTCTCAATCTTGGGTTCCTCTCGAGTCTTTCCACACACTGTTCCGAGTAATTTCTCTAACATCTCTGATGAAGAACATGGTGGAAAAATCCCCATTGGAATAGAACTATATTAGAGCGTATTCAATACTTAACAGGAAATAAAAATAGCGTTACTTCTCACCTTCTCCCAATGGATATATATAGCTGTTATACTCGACTTTGATTGACAATTGGAATTTAATACAAACGAATGCTGTTTACAGGTTCAGATGAATCGCTTATGTAATATATGAATATATGCGTGTGGGGTACGAGGAAATTTCGATCGATGTGTATTTATTGAGGTTTGACCATTAGATAAGTATTATCATTCTGCACAGGATCTTTTATATTCATTATTTCCTTTTTCCGCTTGCTCTGTGAATTCCATTACATTTTATACTTCTTGATCACCTCTATAATTGAGACTTACTGGGGGTGTCCTCAACTAATATTTTGATAGATTTTAAAAGATTATAAATCCTATTGAATTTCGTGAATTTGAATAGATTTTCACAAATTTCATAATAATCTCATTAAATATGGTGAAATTTCAAAAATAAAATAAAATGGTTATATGTATTTTAAAGCATGAAATCTATTTAAATCTTTTAAAATTCTTCTATTAATGAAATCTTATCGAGGATGCCTAAATTTTAAAAGATTTTGTTAAAATTCATTAAAATCTCAATTGGGGACATTTAAATTTTAATGGATTTTAAACCCATTAAAATTTCAATTGAGGATACCTAAATTTAAAATGATTTTTAAAATACAGCTCTGTTTGTTTCCCATTAATTCCTCATTTGTAGAAGAAATCCAACCGTTAGTGGATTTCATCCAACCGTAACATTTGATTTGATCCTCATATATTTTCAATGGCAACAGTCACTTTTTAAAGGTAACGATCATATTTTTCTACTTTTACACCGAAAATGAGAAACAAACAGGGACTACATCAGAATGTCAATTGAGGACACCTTGTTAGTTATTTGTATCCGCCATCCCAATGACTCCAGCTCATGGTTGTTGGAAAATTGGGTTATAAAAATAGATTTTGTCACTCGTACATAAAGTCATTGTTTGGCAACCATTTTGGATAATTTATAAATTTTGAAATAGTTATTGATGAGAGAATGTGTGGTAAAAAAAATAATGAAAATTTTTAGATTTGTGTGTAATATTATTTTATTTGGAGAATGTACGGTTAAAACTAAGAAAGAATAAATTTTTAATGGGGTTTTTCTACAAATAGTAGAAGAAAGATATGAAATTATTCCATACAGTCCCCAAGTCTCTTTAAGATCTCAATTCAGAAGGGGAAGACCTACCTCTTAGTGGTTTCAAACTGAAGCTTGCTGTCCATGTGCCCTGTTTGGCTCGAGCTGGAGTTTGGCGACACTCCCTCATCAAGCGTTAAATATACTTAACTAAATGTCTTGAACTAAACATTTACTATCAAGAGAATTAGGGTTCGATAAGTAAAAATCTTGAACTATCAAGACAATCAGGGTGTCTATGTCAAGTCTCGAAAATAGGAGATGTAGAGCTTAATAGTGGGATCCCATTCCTTTTAAAAGTTGAGACAAACAGTACTATTCAAGGTTTTGTATTATGATGGGAACAGACAGAATGTTGACAAGGATGTATACGATTTATTAGCAGGCAAAAAAAGGCAAATTATTGATAAAACAATAGAGGGAAAATTTCATTATGCTTTAAAGAGTTGGTAAACTTGTTGGTAAACTTGTTAAAGTGCACATTGGAGGGGTATGTAAAGATTTTTCAGTCTCCAAACTCATTGAACAGGCGAAGGAGAGAAACTAGTGAAATACCAATCCATTGTACTACACAAATTTACAATTTTTAAAAATCAATCTTTTGCTCTAGAAATTATGAGAAAGTGAACCAAGTTGTTAAGGCTAGACATTAAGCCCCCGATGATTCACTTACAAATCAAATTTTTAATAAATTTAAATTAAAAGTTGATAGAATGTGTGGTTGAAAAATTAATAAAAATTATGAATTTCATGAAATATGTGGTTAATATTAATAGTTGATTTTGACTTAAATTAAAATNATCATTGTTTTCGTGTAATCAAATCTAATAGAAACAACAGGAAATAATATGTAATGACTGATGGAGAACGTGTGGTTAGAATTTTTTTTAAAAAATTTATATATAATATTATTTTATTGAATAATGTGTGATGAAAAGAAGTTTGAGAAGAATGGTAGAAATTAATGTGCAAAATCTCAACTTGATTGGAAAATATAATAAAATACCTCGTCAGTGGATAGGGTCTGTGACCTGTATAAAGCACCTAACACAGTTCTTTCAATTATTAAGAGAAAATAGCAGTGGAGATCCCCAACCTTTGTTGCATATTTTGTCTTGGTCCCCATTTTTCAAAGTGGAGTATTTTACAACTTCAATCTGTCGTTTTTGAGCACTTAAAGTCATAGTGATTACCTCAATCTTTATAACACACGATAAAGTTTTATTAAAAAGATAGGTTTATCCTTATTCTAATATAGATAAAAATCAAGAATGAATATAATATATTCTTCTCGAGCAGACGTCGAAGTGATTGGTGGTGACTGCAATAGTTGTAGTTGTTATAGAATGAGGGGGGATTTGGATTGGGAGGAAAAAATAATTGTCCAATGGGGGCTTAAATGCTATTAAAATGAAAAAGTTGAGATGAAGATGCAAAACAAGTCAAAGTTAGGGTCCTCTGTTGCTATTCTAAATATAGTAGAATGTAATTGCTTTCAATCAACTGCGGCCAACCGAGTCATTTCTTCTCAAAAGCAAAAAGTGCACGAAAAGCATGTATAACGTGACAACATTAGAAAATTAAAAACATGTATTTAAAGCTTGCACGACTAGTTTTAATCATCACGAGAAGGCAAATTTCACAGTGCAATAAATTTACTTACCACTCGTGACTTTGAAGAAAATAAAGTTGTCTTCGTATTCGTATTGTATAATTAGACTCATTATAATGGTTGTAGTTTAGATTAGTGAATGGTTGAATCGAACCATCGAAAATATCTAATAAAAGAAGGGTTGACGTGACGTGTGGACATATAGCTTGGAAGCAAGGAACAAGTGGACAGACCTAGTTGACAATTAAATATTTGGACAAAGACTTTGTTTTTATCACTACAAGGTTTTGTTTCAACTTTTAATAATAGATTTCACATTCATTAATTAATGTATTAAATGTTATTTAATCGTCTTCTCTTTAGAGTAGTCACGTGGCCTTCGAAGACTTGAGCTGGACTTTTCAGATCCACATTGGACGATTGGTACGTATACCTAATGATCTTGTTGAGAATTGTTTAACCATTATGTCAATGAATTTCAACCAATCACAAAGTGATTATTGTTATTAGGAGTGTAATTCTATATTTGTTATACGTTAAAAATTTGCCTCTCTGATTTATCGTATATTTAAATAGAACCCACGATATGAATGTATAGTACACTGTAAAATTTTCGATGAGAACAAAGTATTGACTCCTAATTGCTCAAAGCTATTGAACTACTAATGTCATGGATGATCGTCGTCGAGTTAGTAAGTCACAACTATTGCCATGAAATGTCAACTTTCATAGTAAACAATGAAGACAAGGAATGGGTTTATCGTTTGGCAATCACACAAGTCGATTTTTGTTATGTTAGAATTGATTTTGATAATTATTTATATTTAACACCGTCTAAACTAGTTTGCAAGCAAGGCTAGTTTCAACTATTAGTATTGTAATAAGACCATTGGAAAATTCACCATAGTCCATAGTACTATTATCCTTAAATTTAGTCCAGTTGTTCTAATCACTGAATTAGTTTATCTTTTTATCTATTAAATATTTTATTTCTTACAAATAAATTCAATGTACTAGCACTTCCTTTTACGGGTCAACTTGAGGAGCAAAGTGCCAAGGAGTATGCAATTATTGGTCTAAAATTTGGCTAAGCACCCTAGGCACCCCATTAAGCGTAACTTAAAAGAATACGATATAATAATATTTTTATATCCACTTATTTATGTCTTTTATAATTCACTTATAAGTGAATATTATAAGTTTAATCACCATGTTGATTGAAAAACGAAAAATAATTTACTAAGCACCACTACTTAATTCATAAGCAACAATAACATGTCATATCAATTAATTGGTGTATCATTTAATACTTAGGATTTACTATGAATTTATTCACAAATTATTTGATGTGTTGTGTTACTACTTAATAAATCATTTTTCAAAATGAGAAATAATTTGTGTTTTGTCAATCATTTTAACTTAAAAGAGAAATAGGGTTGAGCCCTCCAACCTTTCATAAACGTGGAATCAACTCTTCAACTTTCAACTTTCAAATTTGAGATTTTGACTTTCAAATCTATTCAATCCTTTTGGATTGGGACCTCGCCTAACAAAATTCGTTTCTTTGACAGTTAAAAAGTCATTAAAAAAAAGATTTTTACGCCCTTATTAAATATTAAAAACATATTAAAATAAATAAATTTGTTTCCTCTTATTTTTATTACAAATTTTCATTTTGATTTTCCCATTTAAGTGATCTAATAAATATTATTCCATTGATTTGATTTTCGAAACGGTTGAGACATGTACCATGTGAATTCAACGGGTTGGCGATTTTTTTAGGAAATTACACCTATTCTTGAATTTTAATTTACCATTTCAAAAATTAGATATTAAGTTTACTCTTTCTCTTGATCACAATTTATCTTTTTTATTTATCACATATTATTTATTGATCACATATTAACTAATTTAATAGTCACAATCAACCAAATAAATTGTGACCACAACCAACACTTGTGACCACCACCGAACCACTCCCTCCAACAACACCATCGCCACTTTCGCCGCTAGAACCACCACCACCATCTCCGACAGCAACACAACCACCTCAAACTAATCAACTCATCACAGAAAAACACCACCACATCGTCACGCCATTTCACCACCACCGCGACAAACCCATCGCCGTTGTCGCCATGACCACCACCGCCGTCGCCAATAAAACCACATCCACTTTCAAAATACTCCGGTGCCCAAAACTCCATTACAACCCATACCTAGCCTACCTCATTAGCTGACTCATCATCGTCGGCACCACCACTCCTTTCAAACCACACCATCGTCTTCTTCATTCCTCGCCACAGCCCTCACCACAATCAACACCATTGATCTGCCACCACCGCTAAAACAACAACACACACCACCATCCAAAAATCAACAAAATCGCCGCCCAAAAATAAACAAAACCACCGGCCAACCACCAACAAAACAGTCGTCACAACCACCTCATCGCCACAACTAGAACGCCGCTGGTTGTATGCAGTTGCGCTCAAATCAAATCCAAAAATTAGAAATCTCCCCCACCAAATGTTCCTGCTTGACCTTGCCTTCCTTCGGCTCTGATGGCTGCACCACGATCGAAGACTCGATGGTAGAAAACTATAGCAGATCTAACGAACGGCAGCACCGCCTCTCATGGCGCCATGTGTTGTTGCGAGTCGACTTTGACCGGCTAGAGGTGTCGTGAGCCTAACATCGACGGTGCTCTGGTGGTGGCACAACAGAGAGAGAGAGAGAGAGAGAGAGAGAGAGAGAGAGGATGAATAAAATTAAGGTATTAGGTTTGGGTAATTATAATTTAGAGAGGGGAGATAGATAAAATATATGAATTAATATCTGATTTTTGTATAAATAAAGTTTATAGCTGAAATTTGAAATTGAAACTTTAAAATTCTGATTTTTTGTAATTTCCTCTTCATAATTATATATGTATTTTTCCCTAGTTTTTATAGCCCTAGTTCAAGAGTTGGGATTGGCCCAAAGGCTATCGATAATCTTTGGAAAGCATTGACCTACCGCCTAGTGAATTTGGAACAAAGCTTTTGCATTGTGGTTGGATGGGCTGGGTTCAATTGGGGCCGTGGGTTAGGCCCAATCAGAATTTTACAGAAATAAAATTAAATAATAAATTTTCAATTTCCTTCCAATGGGTATGGGAGCAATACAACTGACATAGAATACCTTGGTTGAAAATGTAATTGACACTCCTCTTATGTGACAAAAATTTGGGCTGTGATGTGATGATTGTGGTCAAAATCAACAGTATAGATCTAGTCACATTAGAAAGCATAAATATTAAAGTAAATCATGATGTGCATGTAGCACTGTTGTTTAATTTAGACGCGACAAGTAGTGGAATAAATTGACTTAAGAGACATGTTTGATTTAGCACATATACGTCTTTTTAAACTTTTCCTCTTCAGACTAGCTTGTTTCTTTAAATAGAGACATTTCAATAGTTGTGTTAACTTTCAATAATCATCTTTTTTAAACATGACTTTTCAACATCTCTCTGTGTCCTAAATTCACAATCCATCTTTTCGAACTTGTCATTTTTAGACAAGTGTGTCGCTTCAAATATAAAGGGACTCCAATTGTTATGTTCTATCATAGTAAATGTGTCTTTTGTAGACGACCTTTTCAACATTAGGCCCCCACATTCTGCGGAGTTTGTATCTATCCACCTCTGCACTCTAAAACTTTTGTAATTTAGTCCAAAATAGTTCCTGCATGGATTTTGGGTTCACTTCTCTTAATAAAGAGAGTTCCATACGTCATTTAGTTCGCTTTTTTCATAATTTGAAATGCTTCTATTTCAAAAAGTGATCATTGTATTTTGAAATACGTGTCCCGATAAGAAATTTCAACTTATGGAGAAATAGTTCATCTTTTGACAATTGAATTTCTTCTTTCTACATTTCTTGTTCTACTTTCTTCAAGTCAAAACTCTCTAAATTTCTGCTTGTGAAAAAATTTAAAATGGAATATGTTTATGGGTTAAATACCGATATATATACTGTAAAGACACAAGTTTACTTGCGCATGAATAGAAAAATGTTTGTAATATGTAAGAAAATCTGAAAAAAATAATGAACTCCAAGGCACGAAAACGTTTTCTTTTAAGAGATGTTTCTCCCCTATCCAACAAGATCACGAGTGGGGTATAAAAGAAAATCTCTCTCAGGATACAATGGAGGCGTTTGATTCAAATTGTGACTATTTGATCAAACCAAGAAAACAC
>CAIGRB010134197.1:0-11918 GCA_903798255.1 Fraxinus quadrangulata
AATCCTTCATGTCAAACTCCTTACCGAGTTGTAATTTTACCTTTCTGACCCCTGCTTTATCATTGGTTGCTATGAGCATATCATCAACATATAATAACAAATATGTAGTTAATTCATCACTTTCTTTTCTAAAGTAAACACAACTATCATAATTACATCTATCAAAACCTGAGTAGTCATGAATGAATCAAATCTTTTATACCACTATCTTGGTGACTACTTTAATCTATACAAGGATTTTTTCAATAAGTACACATAGTCTTCATTATCTGAAACTATGAATCCATCTGGTTGTTGCATGTAGATGCTCTCATCAAATTCTCCATATAAGAATGCTGTCTTGACATCCATTTGCTCAAGCTCCAAATCATTCTTAGCCACCACTCCAAGTAAAGCCCGAATAGAACTATACTTCACAACTGGTGAGAACACATTTGTAAAATCAACACCTAGAATTTGATTGTAGCCCTTTGCCACCAATCTAGCCTTGTATCTAGCATCTTCAATTCCTGATGTGTCTTTCTTTCTTTTGAACACCTATTTACAACGAATCACATTTTTACCTTTAGGTAATTTTACCTGGTCCCAAGTGTTATTTTTGTTCAATGACTCCATCTTCTCCTGCATAACAATCATCCATCTACTAGAATCACTACAACCGACTGCCTTCGAATATGTAGCAGTCTCCTCAGTAGAATCAATATCTTTAGCCACATTCAAAGTATAAGCAACCAAATCTGCTTTCTCATACTTCTGTGGAGGTCTAATCTGTCTGCGAGGTCTATCGTTTGCTATAGAATAGTATGGTGCTGGTGGTGCAGGCAAAGCAGGCAAGATATTAATTTCTGTCAACGCATCTGTAGTAGACTATTCTTCAACTTCTAATTGGTCCTCTAAACCAATGTCCAACTCCACCTGAGTTGGATAATTATGTTCCTCAGTTTGATCAGAGTCTCCAAGAGATGAATCACGAACCATAGCAAGTTCATCAAATACTACATTCCTACTAACAACCACATTTCTAATCTCTGGACACCACAACTTATACCCATTCACACCTGATTTATACCTAAAAAAATGCACTTTCTAGACATAGGCTCCAACTTTCCATTATCCGCATGAGAATAAGCCTGACACCCAAAATTTTTCAAATCAGAATAATAAGAAGGTTTACCAGACCATATCTCTTCTAGTGTCCTTTTCTCAATGGCAACTGAGGGTAAGCGATTAATCAAAAAACAAGCTGTAGTAGCAGCTTCAGCCAAAAAAGACTTAGGCAACCCAGAATTTGAAAGCATATAGCGAACCTTTTCCATCAAGATTTTGTTCATTCGTTCTGCCACACCATTCTATTGGGAATTTTCAGGCACTGTCAAGTGTCTTAAGATGTTTTAGCCCTGCAGAAGCTATTGAATTCATTTGAACAAAATTCCAACCCATTAACAGTGCATAGACATTTCACTTACTTTTCGGTATGCTTCTCTACTAATATTTTCCACTCCTTGAAGGTCCCAAACACATCACTTTTCTACTTCAAGAAGAATACCCAAACTTTTCTGGACAAGTCATCAATTACTATCAACGAGTAATAATAGCCACCTTTAGAAGGTACCCTGGCTAGTCCCCAAAGATCTGAATGAATATATTCAAGTGTTCCATTCGTGTTGTGTCTTCCTTTAGTAAATCTGACTCACTTCCGTTTCTTAAAGTCACAATCCTCATAAAATTCAATTTTTCTTGTCTTCTGCCTATCAAGAAGTCCCCTTTTACTCAGATCTGTCATCCCATTCTCACTCATATGCCCGACCCTTATATGCCAAAGTTTTGTAACTTCATCATCCGTCAAAGAAGAAGTAGAAATTGATGCATTCCCAATCACTGTGAAATTGTACAATATGTACAGCTGTGTAGAGTTTTTATCTCCCTTCATGACAACAAGATCACCCTTACTCACTTTCAAAACTCCACCTTACCGTTGTATATGTATCCCTTTGAGTCAAGTCAACTCAAAGATATGAAATTTCGCTTCAATTCTGGAACATGTCTTACATCTGTAAGTGTTCTGATAGCCCCATCGAACATTCTGATTTTGACTGTATCAACTCCAACAATTTTGCAAGGCACATTGTTTTCCATAATCACAACACCTCTTAAAACTTCTTCATATGTAGAAAACCAGTCATTGATAGGACACATATGAAAACTACAGGCTGAGTCAAGAACCTATTCATCACAAAGTTTTGAATCCCCATCAGAAATCACAAAAAGCTCTCCACCACATTGGTCATCTTCCACAACATCAGCCTCTGCTGTATTATCAGGTTGCTTCCTGTTCTCTGTAGCACCAGCAGCTTTATTTTTATTTTTCAAGGCAAAGCAATCAGCTCTAAATGCCGATTCTTCTTGCAGTAATGACATGTCTTCTTAGCATGTCTAGACTTCGATCTATCCATCATGTTTCTGTTATTATTCGTATCTTGATTCCTTCCACTCACAATCAAGCCTTCAGCAAGATTTACAGATCCTCCGACATGATGTCTCATCTTCTCCTTAGATAGTAAAGCATCATAGACCTCTTATACTGTGAGAGTATCCCGACTATAGAGAATAGTATCCCTAAAAGTCACATATGATGGTGGTAGTGAACACAACAACATCAAAGCCAAATCATACTCGTCATACTTAACCTCTAATGTCTCAAATCAGTTACGATTTCATTGAACATAATTAAGTGATCATCCAATGACATACCGTCAGACATCCGGTGAGAATACAAGCGCTGTTTCAAGTGTAGCTTGCTGGTCAAGCTCTTTGTCATGCAGAGTTACTTCAACTTCAACCATAATGCAGCTGCACTCTTCTATTTAAGAATATCTTGAAGAATTTGATTTGAGAGATGTAGATAAATTTGAGATTGGGCTTTTCAATCCCTACACCACTTCTCATCCTGCATCCAGGTAGTAGGCATTCTAACAAAACCAAGCAAGGCTTCTTCCAAATCCATTTGCACCAACACCGCTCGCATCTTCACTTGCCATAATGTAAATCTCGTATTTCTATCCAACAATGGAATGCCATACTTCATTGTCGCCATGCGGAACTATCAACCTTGAGCTCTGATACCACTTGTTATGATTTTCGGATAACAAGATGATGAGGATAATGAAATAAAGAAAAAAAAAGAACACAAGAAGTTTAGATGAGGAGAATCCATTATAAAATCAATAGATTTGTAATTACAATATCAAGATTTCAATAATCAATTGAAATCTAAGATCTCAAGAATATTTTATCTCAATTCTCAGTGTTAGAATGTTATAATAATATTACAAGCCGTGACCTATAGTTAGTAAAACCCTAGGAACAAGTTTTAGTAGAAAAGAAGTCCAAAAATGCGTCAAACAGGCGAAATGGGCTTGGCGTGGAAAAGACTGTCGCTCGAGCGAGGGGCGAGCGACAGTCGGACAACGAAGTTTCGAGTTGTTTTTCATCAGCTTCGCTCGAACGTCCAGCTAGCGCAGAATAGGGAAAATGCGACGACTTTATCCTCCAGTTCATAATTTTCATCTCTTAAAAACCATCTTTAAAATTATTCCAATTTAGACTCCAATACCACTAGAATTTGGGTCAAACCACAACAAAAGCCAACCATATACAGTTTTGCACTTCATTTCTCAACCCATAAATAAAATACAAAACTCGTAGTAGCAAAAAATTCCTCTAAAAGAAAACCATAAGAATTCTAATCCCCCACCCCGATATCAATCTTCCAGAAATCAAAACCAAAATCATCAATTCCCATTTCCATAATTGCAAATCGAAAATTTCCTTTTTCTTCAACAGATCAATAGTTAAACTACAAACTAAAGCTGTAATAATCAGAACCAATCTCAACAGTTGAAGAATCGAAAGTGCACTGAACTTCATTTTCTTGTAATTCTCCGGCAAATCTTCATCTAGAAAAGGGTCGTCTTCATCCATTTCACTTCATTTACCAAAAAACCGAGGTTTTGTGGTTCTCTGATTATAGGATTTTTTTATTGTTCTTGGCGGGTCGAATAATCAGGACTTGGTTTTGGTTCTAAGCAAACTGGATTTTCTCCGGAAAGATGAATTGGAGCTGCAGACCAAAACCTCCTCAAGATCGGCGTTAGAGCTGCACTTTGAGCCCCAAACTGCTTCAGTCTCCGTCGTGTTGTCGTTAAATGAGATGCAGGCCTCTCGACGTCATCTGGCCGTAGTTGGTACTCACACTCTCTGCGATACGAGATAAGGGACACTCGCTCACGAAATTGAAATCCTTGTTGTTCGAGGCATCACTCATAACGACGTCGTTTGAGAAATCGTAACTCGAGTCCCTCAACAGTCTACCGGCATTAGTAGTAGTAATAGTATTTTCGCTGGTTTTAGTTGGTTCCTTGAAGGAATCCTGGCCGTCGATTTTGACGATAACTTCTTTGGGTGAGAAAGGAGCGGACGATGAAGGCATGGCGGGTGCAGGCGATGGAGGCAGAGTTAGTACTAGTGCTACTGTTATCTAGAGTGATGGGATTATGGTGGAGGATATTTCGGAGTTGTAACATGGAGTAAATTTAATCAACACTCGTTGAACTTTAGTATTGTTACTACTTAGTCCTTCATTTTTAATAAGTTATTCAATACTCACTCATCTTTTCATATAATTACCCATCTATCACTCATTTAAATCCCATCTCTCCAAATGGACGAAAAATTGACGTGGAAAACAGTAATTCACACTTAAATCTTGATAACTCAACACATTTTCATGAGATTTAACTTCTTAACCCAATAATGGCAGAAAACCCCTATTTTCTTAGCTCATTTGAACTTTCTTTTTTGCTACCTCTCTCATCTCTCTACCCCAATTAATGCAAATCTTTTTCTTTTGTTTTGTGTTTTTTAGGTCCAATTTATGTGGGGTTTGTATCAAATGCACAGATTTCCCTACTGAAGATTACTACGATTACATCGTTGTAGGAGATGGCACCGTCGGCTGTCCATTGACGACGACTCTGTCGGAAATCTAGCCTTCTTTAAAAGAAAATATATGGTTCGATTATAGGGGACTAAAGCTAGCCTGTCTCTTACCCTCTCAATGGTTTGTCTGTTTGAGGTTTTGCTCTTTTTAACCTTTGGATGTCGAAGAAAACCCAGAAATTAGGCAGTGAAACAGAATTCTTGTAAAGAAGAACACAAGACCCTTCAAGTCAGCAATTCCAACTGCTATACATTCATCAAGCCTGTTAAACTTTGAGTTGTCAAGATTTAACATGAAAATGGGTTGAGTTGTCAAGATTTAACAGAATATAAGTACCACATAGGAATTTCTATTTTCCACGTCAATTTTCCATCCATTTCGATAGATGTGAGTTAAATGAGTGGTGTATGGATAGTTATATGAAAATATGAGTAAGTATTGGGGAACCTATTAAAGATGAGTGAGTAAGTAGTAACAATACAAAAGTTCAATGAGTGTTGATTAAATTTACTATGTAATGTGCGAGTGAGTGTGAAGGTGGATTGTCTACACTACTGAGAGTAGAAAATCAGTTCCGTCTTCAAATTTTAACAAATTCATGTATATATAAGTTATAGAAAGTACAAAAATAATAATGTATGTATATGTGCATCCCATGAAATATATAAATAATAAATTAATTGATCAAAATTATTTTTTTATCAAAATTATTTTAAATAACTAAAAACACGAAACCAAAAATACTAGATTTTTCGACATTAAGGTTATTTTAACATTTTGTTTTATTAAATGAGTCTAGTAATTGTGGTAAATGCTTCAAAGTTCATTGAGCAATCGGCAACATTTTTCAAATTATAGTGAGTTATAGAATACGTTTTTAAACTTTAGTAAGCAATAAAATATGCTTTCTTACATAGCAATTAGGTAATAAGGTGACAGAGCGTCACATCTACATTCCGTTAGCCATGTCACCAATTACGTTAGAGGTTTGAAATTGATGTTATGTCAATGAGTAACATCCAACATTTGTATAAGTTTAATGGTCAAAACGCGACATTTTAAAATTCAATGAACAATCGAAAAAAATAGACATAAGCTCAGTGATTGTTGGGACAATTAACTCAAATAATCACACATTCAACTATAAAGAAAAATAATTTCATAAAAATACCAAAAAAATAATAATAAGTTTCGATTTTTTATATATTCAACAAGTGATTTTTATTTAAAAAAATTAAATGTTTGGAAAACATTTTCCAGTGGAATCCTCCACTGAACATATCTATTAGTGCATCCATTGCACTAATAATCTACTTGTGCGTATGTTGAATAGAGGATCAGGATATTTTGGATGAGAAAAGACCTCATTTACATATCTGGAAAGTAAACTCAACCGAAAAAAAAAAAATTGAATAAGAAGTCCCAATGATGCATGTCAATATATCAATTAGTATTCTAATTTTTGAATAAGATAGGTGCAAAAGCAAAATCATTAGAATATTAAAGAAACTATTTAAACGTAAGATCTTTTTTATTTGAAAGTGTCAACCCTTAAAATTATACACCAAAAGATTTTTAAATTAGCATTTTAATTTAGAGAGTAATTCTGGCTCTTCAAATTTGGAGAGTCAAACATACTCTCTATAATTAAATAAATTCAAAATATTTCAATTTTTAATTAAGGAAAATAATATAATAATTTGAAGAGAAGCTAAAAAAAAATAATAAATATTTTTTGAAGTAGTAACATTATTTTTTACATTGTGTCACTTGACAACATATTACTAGACAATTTTTTAAAACAACTTCAATGAGATGTAAACTTCGTCGTCAATCAAATAATGTGCACTTAGCATTAGACTTTGTTAGATAACCTACATTGGTGACGTGTCTCACTTATGCGGAATGCGCCGTTCAATTGGAACAAAGGGAATCCATTTATTTATTTATTTGTGTGGAAAGTAGTCGGCAGCACAGGACAAAAAATGTTATTTCCAATAAACTCTCATCATTTGTTTTTCCATGGTCAATTAAGCTCCCCATTGCAAATTTTTTGTTCTTAAATTATAATTTTGTTAAATGTTTTTTAATCACATCTTTTAATAAATATAAATTATTTATTTATTTTTTAACTACACACTCATAACTACAATTTCCTATTTAAAAGACCAATTTTATAGTGGTTGAATATAATTAATAAAAAAGTATTTTTAACTCCACACTCATAAAATGTTGGTCTTTAAATGTATTTAAATATAAAAAGTACCGTTTGCAGTTGAATATTTCCATTTAGCAGACGAAAATTTGCTTAGCGTCATTCTTCAAAAAAAAATTGTTAATTCACATTTATATAAGCAAAATGTGATTGTAGATATTTTTAGGTAACAAAAAAATTTTGTTGTCAACAATAAAATATTTTATTTATGTTGACCCCAAAAAAATATAATTAACAACTAATTTTGTGATCGCTAATATACAATTTTTTTCATTAAATTTCATTTCTTTTGTCATTGCAAATACATACATTTCATTAATTTAGAAGCTAAAGAGGAATGAGCAATAAGCAAAGTCGATGAACCTGGAAGTGGATTTACCTGAGGAAATGGATAAGCCAGTAAGAGAAGATAATGAGGTACGTGAGAGGAATCAAAAGTCGACGAACTGGAGGCGGCTATAGTAATAGGACAATCAGAGATGCGATGACCTTTTTCCTTTCCGAAGAACCAATGTGGTTTAGAGAAAACAGTCATCGCATGTACAGTAGGGAGCTAGTGGAACAATAGCCATGACCGGATCAGTAGCATCTTCATGAAATTGAGCTTTGTGAAAGCAACCTCAAGCGTAGGCATAGGAGAGCAATGATGTAAAGAAGCCCTAGTATGCTCAAAATCATATGGAACATTCACCATAAATGAATAAATTGACAGAGATCTCGATAATCGGCAAAAAACTTAGTAGATTGATTATCAGAAAATGATGAATCTGAATGAGGGAGTTGATTCCAAAGATCACATATCTTAAAGTGAAACTCAGCAATAGATTGACGAGGCTTCTGACGCATCTGATAAAGCTTAGATTCTAACTAAAACTGGAGAGCAACATCGCTGGAGCAATTGTATCGATTTGCTCAAAGATTCTAAGCGGGTTTGGCTTTCAGAAACTTAGAAAAAAGATTCTGAATGGAAGGAATAAAAGTATTAATAAACTAAGAAAAAGAAAGAATATAAGAAGCTGGGAAAAAGAGAGAGTTTTTAGAAAGGAATTTGTGTACTAAACTATATAAGAAACCATCATTCTACCAGGAAAGAAAGCAAACTGAAAAGGTCCAGATCACACGATATTAAAACAAGATTTAAATACAATCATCAACTACGAAAAATAGACTTGCAGGAAATTAAAAGAACACAAATGATTTTTTTCGGCCTTAGCCTTGGAGGTTCGACGACCACATCTAACGTCTACATCCCCCGTTGAGAATCCAATAAATTGGATATTTGCTCGGTTACACTATATAGCCCAAAAATGGCAACAAGATCACATATAAGTTTTTCCAACACGAAAAAAGTGTTAAACATTTTATATCATTGCCTTGGAGCTTGTTTTAACTCATATGAAGATTTCTTTAACAAACAAATAACATTTTCAGAATTCCCATTAATAAAACTAACAGGTTGCCTCATATAAATTTTCTCATCTAAATCCACATAGAAAAAAACAGTTTTAACATCTAATTGATCAAGTTCCACTTAAATTGAACAACAAGAGGAAGAATACATCTGATAGTGACATATTTAATTACAGGGGAGAAAATTTCATTAGTCAACACTTTTCTTTTGTGTGAACCCTTTAACTACAAGTCTAGCTTTATATCTAATAGTTTTACTTTCCTCCCCACCTTCTTTTATCTTATAAATCCACTTACAATCAATTAGTTTATGACAATTAGGTCTTTCAACCAATTCCCGAGTTTTATTTTTTAAAAGTGATGACATTTCATCTTCCATAGAAGCTTTCCAGTTTTTAGCATCTTTGTAGTTAATAGTATCATCATAAGAGTTACACTCATTTTCAGATTGATCTTGATAAGTAAATAGTGAAACCATATCATCACAAGGGTCTGGTCTGCATTCTCTTCCTATCTCTTGTAAGTTGATATTCATCAAGAAAAAGAGTTGCTGATCAGATTGATTAATAAAATCAATTTCTTTATTGTTTTCATTTTCAGTTAAGATAACATTTTCATCAAGATCAAATTGACCCACCAGAGGTTGAGGAGTTTTTCTTTCATTTTGAGAGATTTCCACCTTAATTTGAACATCTTTCTCTGTCAAGTTATTTTCTTTTCCTTGTGGACATCACGTAATATATTCAAAAAAATGATATCTTTTCTAACTATTGCCCTATATCATTTTCACTTTTAACTTATAGTCTATAACCTTTAAAATTTTTACCATAACCTACGAAAACATATTTAAATGATTTAGGTTCTAGTTTACCAATATTTTGATGAGCATAAACAGCACAACCAAACACTTTCAAACGACAGTAATTAATAAGACTTCTTGAGCAAATTGATTCAAGAACATCAAAATTCAAAGCACTAGTAGTGGTTCTATTAACAAGATATGCATCCGTTTTTACAGCTTCCGCCAAAACAGTTTAGGTATCCCAAACTTAAAAGCATGCATCTTACATTGTTTAGTAATGTTTTATCCATTCTTTCAGCTATTCCATTTTGTTGAGGTCTATAAATAATAATTATATGTCTTATTATACCATGCTTTTTACAAAAATTGTTGAATCCATAATTGCAAAATTTCAAATCATTGTCAGTTCTTAGAATTTTTATCTTATGATCAGTTTGCTTTTCAACTTGCGTTTTCCAATATTTGAAAATTGAAAAAGTTTCATCTTTTGATTTTAATAAGAAAACCTAGATTTTTCTAAATAAATTATCAATGATCAGAAGATAATATCTATAACTAGTTAAGGTACACACAGTAGCAAGACCGCATAGATCAGCATGCAAATAGTCAAGTATTTGTTTGGATTTATGAATTTCAAGTAAGAAAGGCAACTTTACTTACTTGCCTATTACACATTGTTCACAAGAACTAATACTACCAAGATTTTGATTTCCACAAACTCCTTTACTTTGTAAAGACTTTAAACTTTTCTTGCCAATGTGGCCAAGTCTTTCGTGCCATTTGCCAAAGTAAAATTTTCAGTCAAAGCAATTGCAATCAAACTAAGTAAATGTTTAGCTTTCAAAAAATAGAGACTCTTATGGGTGCTAATAATCAAATCAGTGCCCCTAAGAATCTTAATGTGTCCTTGAACAAATTTATGTCAAACTCCATGTAATCTAATGTGCCAAGAGACACATGATTTCTCTCTAGATCATGAACATATCTTATTTCTTTCAGAAATAGAATATTTCCATTTTCAAGTAATAGTTTTATAGTTCCTATTCCATTAACTTTACAGGCCATTTTGTTTCCCATTATTAACTTTCTCACCAGTTGTTTTTTCATGTTCAAGAAAAATAATTTTTATTTGGGCAAATACAGAAAGAATAGCCTGAATCAAGTATCCATTCGTCATTTAACTTCTTGTCAACATTGACAAAAACCAACCCATCTTCGAGCTTTCCTTTATTACAAACTAAGACAACATTCCCATCATCAAATTTTTGTTCTCTTGATTCATTTTTCTTCTTATAACAATTTTTGATAAAATGACCCAGTTTCCCACAATAATAGCATTTGTTACATTTTGCCTTATTCTTGAATTTATTCTTATCACTCCACTTATTCTTGTTTCTACTATGACTTTCTTTTGATTCAAATTTAATCTCGAGAGCCTTATTTCTTAGTACGCTAATGATTTCATCTGTAATGATCTCTGCCCTACCATATTCTAGAGCAAACTTAATGTCTCTAAATTTGGACTAATGGAGTTTAACAGAACTACTGCCAGCTGATCTTTTGAAAGATTTTTAATACAGTCGGCTAAGTCTTTGGTCAATTTTGTAAACCTATTCAAGTTATTGTCCAAGTCAACTGAAGGATCCATTTTAAAAGAAAATAACTATTTTATCAAATAGCACTTGTTTGGAATAGTTTTAATCACATATTTAGCATGAAGTTTAGTCCACAGTTCAAAAGCAGCTTTAGTTTCACCAATTGTTCTCATCACATTATCATATTAGTGTGAGAAAATGGTACTACAGGCAACCTCTTTAAGTTCAGTTTTCTTTGCAGAGAGTAAGTCAACAAGCAAACAGTCATCTAGAACCCTAACATATCTCATTTGCATTAAAATTACCTTCATTTTTTGACTCCACATATAAAAATCACATTTTCCATCAAATTCTGTCACTTCAAACTAAGCAAAGGCCATTTTACAATTAAAAGATACACAAATAGAAGTCAAGAATTGATATGGCGCAAACAGAGACTCAAGAAATAGTACAAGATTTTTCAGGTTTCAATCACAATCAGGGAACACGTAGAGCAAACACATATTTCAGAGATCACAAGTCTATGTTTTAGATATTTCTTGATTACGCCCAAAGAATAACGCAGTATGTGTAGTGCAGCTTTGGGGTGTCGTATCCACATGGAGATGGAAAATGTTTAAGGGTTTCAAAAAGGGATGAGTTATCGTCTTCAATGTATAGTAAAATTCAATGTTGAAATGTGAAATTAAAATCAATAATTTGAGGCAGTGAAGCGTCGAAATTTCCTCAATTGGATTGAATCATTCACATCAATTATTCCATTTTATAACACAATTAGAGGATTTCATCCCGACACTCTAATCGGGAAGATATATCGTGAAAACAAATTTAATTTACAAATGTAATACAAGAATCTAGACTTATGCCATATTCGCACAATTTAATAGACACAAGATC
>CAIGRB010134212.1:1305-20734 GCA_903798255.1 Fraxinus quadrangulata
AAAAAAAAAAAAAGGTTAAAATTTTGTCATTTGCACTTTGGACATTAGGGTCGACATTATATGCATTGCCTAAGGCTAACACTTCGACTATTTTCCACACTTCCATTTTGGCTTTTTCTGTGATCTCAACTTCTGCCTCAGTTTAGGGGAAGTTCAATTTTCTACCCAAAAATAGTATCAAATGATAGCATAAAATTTATATTTATGTTTGGAAAAATTCAATGTCGAGGAGAATGTACGTACGGTTTAATTCAAATTATTATGTGCCTTGTACTAGAAAGTCTTTCTAAACTATCGTAGGACAATTTATGGTTTTAGGGAATTTTACGCGGTGCCCATTGAAAGAATTCTTGGCTTCTGAGTCAATTAAATATTTGAGTTCCAATTAGTTATGACCATAGGCCGAGGTGAGGCCGAGGCAGTCCTTTTTGTGACCGTCCCATTGAGAATTTTTGAGAGATGGATCGGGGTGGGATTAAAATATTTTCGTTTTATTCTTCTCATTTATTTATTTATTTTTAAATATTAAATTATTCAAATATATTTGGTAAACTGTGATTTTTATTGTTTGTCATAGTTTTTAGATAATTTAAGTGGCCATTTTCTATTAGAACTAATGAAATTGTGTGAAATTTTCTATTTAAAGTATTGAATTCTAAAAAAAATAAAATTTAAACGGGGCAGGGCAAGACAGGGCATCCCTTACCAATCTCCGCCCCGTCGCCGACTCGAATACTCGATTAAGTGGGTAATCTCCACCCCGTTCAGGGGCAGGGCCCGCGAGTATCAGATTTGTTTGGTTTATGGGCTGCCTCATATATTACCGTTACAAATTTGACACGTTGCCCAATTTATTGTACTTGTGGGGTAGGTAATTATTGCTCGAATTTGTCAAGTTTTTTTATGAATTTGAGCTGATATTATTTTATATATCGCTTAATAGGACAAAATGTCCATACGTTTGACACTTCTTGTGAAAAACGTCCTAACGTTTCTTTTTTGCATTTTCGTCCTTATTTCAACGTTTCATTGCGGAATACAGGCTTAATAGCACAAAACGTCCATACATTTGACACTTCCTGTGAAAAACATCAATACGTTTTATTTTTTTATTTTCGTCATTGTTTTAATGTTTCATTGCGGAAAACATCCATTTTAACGTAAAATGATCAATATGCCCTTCTATTTAAATAAAACAAAAAGGGGGAGAAGAAAAATAAAGAACAAATTGTAATCTTACTCCAGAAATTTTTTAGAAAGTGCAACTAAGTGCAAATAAATTATTAAAATATAAAAAATAACCATTTTTGGCACAGTGCCCTAATTTTAACCACCAATTCATCACGTTCAGGGCAAAATTGGACCTGACCCATGCTTGGATCAGGTACGCTAGGTTGAGAGGGGACTAGCACAGGTGGTCCGCCACCTTAATTTGGCTGGACGACACCGAAAACGACTTCTCCTTAGGCGATGTCGCATGCATTGCGACATGGAAAAGTTCTAGGTTAAATTCAGCATCTAAACTTGGTGTTTGGTTACAATTGATTGCATGAGTGGGGTGTCCAGAGTTGGGGAGTTGGTAAGTGATGAGCTTCGGCCGGTATGGTGGCCGGAAGTGAAGAAATTAGTGTTTTTAAGATTTTCAGGTAACAAACTTTGAAGCTTTGTACCGCCCAGAATACTTGGAGTTACGGGAAGATATTGGTATGGAATTGAAGAGGAGGTTAAAGGCTTTCCACCGATATCATTTTCTAGACATTTAGGTGGCCGGAGCTTGCCTCAAATATCACCGGCGGCTAGAGGGGCAAAAATCGCCCCAAAATTAGAGAGCAAAAATATATTTATATGGACTCATCTGCACTTTTTAAAAAGGTTCAGGAGTAAGATTGTAATCTGTTCTCTATTTTTCTCCTCTCTTTTTTTGTTTTATTTAAATAGAATGGTATATTGGTCATTTTATGTTAAAAATGGTGAGACTGAAATTTTCCGTAATGAAACGTTAAAATAAGGACGAAAATGAAAAAAAAATGAAACGTATGGAACGTATGGATGTTTTGTGCTATTAAGTCTGTTTTCTGTAATAAAACGTTGAAATAAGGGCGAAAATGAAAAAAAAAATGAAACGTTCGGACATTTTCCACAAAAAGTCTGAAACGTAAAAATATTTTTTGCTATTAAGCCTTTTATATATTCGTTGGTCTTAAATTATCTAAAAAATATATATTATTTTATGCATTTAATGAGATTATTAATTTAGTGCATAGAGCTCAAATCGAGAAATTTTATTATTTAAATGAGATTATTAATTTATCGAATATTTATTTATCAAGATTTTTCTACTAATACTAGGAAAACTACATTAAAAAAGATGCATTGTACCTAGTCCATGTTTGGGCTCCATTTTACTTTATATTCAAAATTTCAAACCTTCACCTCAACAACCGCCGGAAGCTTCGTGGACTCCATTTAGCCGCCAGTAACACCATATCTGATTCCCCCACGTGGCGGGGTTCATATCGTGTTTATGTGGTTGCCTCATATATCGCCGTTACAAATTTGACACGTTGCCCAATTTTACTGTACTTGTGGGGCAGGTAATTATTGTCCATACTCTTAAAGCAAGCAAATGGCTCTCTACCCTTCATTTTGATTTGACCAAATCTGTGAACCACTGGAAATTGAAATGCGCACCCAAATGCAAGTTGAATTTTGAACCGTCAAGGACCTTTCTAGATTCTTCATACTGTAGTGTTGGACTTATTTTCTTTGAAAATCAAAATTTAGGATTTGTTTGACCTATTTTTTGAAAAAATAAATTTTATAATAGATTTTTTTTTTTTTTTTAAGAATGTGTAGTTAAAAAATATAAAAAAAAAAAATTTGTTTAATTATTATTGAAGATGTTTATATTTAATTGGTTGCTTAATTATCTTAAATTAAATCTTATCATTTTAATATATGTGTATTAATGATCTTTAGGCTCTGATACCATTTATTTTTTAGACAAAAATCCACTTTATAAGAATACAATTATGAACAAAAATTAGTTAATATCAAATTAAATTTTTAAGGACTAAAATGAAACCTTTTTATATTAGAATGACTTGTTTGAAAAAATTTCATATTAAGGGTAATTTAGGAACTTTCAAAATTTAAAATGGTCAAAGGTCATTTTGGAAATATGGCTTTATTTTTGGGTTATATTCATGCATTTCCTCAAAATATTCTACGCTAAGTTTAAATTTTTTTTTTACCTTTTAAACAGTACATTTTTTTCAAAATATTACTATTTCAAAACTCATTTTCACACAAGACAAAAATCAAGAAAGATAATTTCAATGTCTTCTTCCCAAGAAAAAGAAAGGTATATAATTTTTTTTTTACCTTTTAAATATAATTTTTTAAAAATATTACTATTTCAAAACTCATTTTAACACAAGACAAAAATCAAGAAAGATAATTTCAATGTCTTCTTCCTAAGAAAAAAAAGGTATATACAATCCACGACTTAAATAACTTCCAATACTAATGCATAGTATAATAAAATAAAACTCTTGCTTTTATTATTCCAATAATTAGTTAAAATTTAATGATAAGTGCGAATCGTCGACTCCCCACCTAAATTTTACATCTTTTACTACTCAACCAACTCAATTTAATTATTACTTCAAATAACATAGATGGTATATGTTCTGTACGCTCACCTCAAATTTATGGGCAACAATTGGAGTTGCAATACTTGAAATAACAGAGTAATGAAAATGTTAATTACATTAGTATGCAAAGCTATGGAAAATTAGTCAATAATTTGGTAGAAAAGTTGTGCACATTGAGTACGTCGAAAAGAGGGGAAGAATGAAAATTAAATTTTTTAAACAACTAAGAAAAAATAAATTCGCATGACACGAGGGTGCACATATAATTTAATTGAGACTTCGGATGGTTTATGTCAATTAAAATTTATTGGAGAACTAAAATGAAAAGTTTCAAATTAATTTGATCTAAAATAATAAACTGGTATCAAGATTTAATTTTCTCGAAGAATTATTAGTAACATAATGGAGGCTATTTTTTATTAATTTTATGATTAGTCAAACTTATTATAGGTTGGATAAGGCATTGTAGCGCAATATTAAGAAGAGCACGGATGAAAATGTCAATGAAGAGAAGCAATGTAATATGCTACTTTACTTTTTTTCTACATTTTTTTTACCTCACTAATGCAATTTAATATTACTTCGTTTAATTTTATCCAAAATAAAACATAAGTAATGTGACGCATTTGATAACGTGAACTGAACAACAATGTCCAATTATTAGTATAATAGGAGTCGTCTTGTAGGAACTTCTTGTCCATCGTTAATTGTCATGTGTTTCCTTGTCTCACTTGTCTTGGGCCCAATCTTGCTGGAAATTTATTATTTGGCAACTTTGTCTACATGAAGATATCCACCTTAAATTGTCTTCTTGACAGACTTGAACTCTCTCTCCCTACTTTTCACTTCTTTGTGTAATTTAGTGATTTTTGGGATCAAAGTTGAGAGAAACTTGTATAGTCTTGGGTTATTATCAATTATTGTAGAGGAACATTAATTGGTATTACCTTGAGAAGGTTTCGATTTGGGGCTAGAATTTTGATAAGAGTCCGTTCTTGAGGAATTGTATCGCATTAGAGAATAGTTCTTTGAGCTTTGGCGTAATGTTGTTACGTAAAAGTGAGAATAGGCAATAAAAAAATAAGAACAAGAACACACAAATCTACGTGAAAATTCAAGACGGAAAAAACTACGGACAAAGGAGGAGAAATTCACTATATCAAAAATGAGTACACGAGATCGATGTTTTGACGGCTACAATAAAGTATAATACAATGAAACCCTAACATATATTTTTCGTACAGACCTCCAAAAATACTCATAACTTTGGTTTCACCACATATGTTCAAGAGCTTTTTCGGGCCGAGTCAGACCAAACATGAGAATTCAGGTTACCGTATTCTAACAAATGTATTAATATAAAAATGGTGTTCTTGGTTCTAAACAGATAACAAACTCTTGTAACGCTTGATTAATTTCTTGATTGATATTAGTGTAAAGGGTTTAATCCGTTTTGATGGAGCTCTAACCGAGACATAGTGAACTCCCAGCCTCAATTCATTGGGTTTTTAATTTTCTTGCTTTCAGTTGTATATAAAATATATGTCATGCAAATGGTCTAGTTGATGTAGATTAAAATTAAGTTAAAAATGGTGCATGGGGAAAAATGGTGAACTGAAATGCATTAAGCCCTAGTTGATGTAGATTAAAATTAAATTAAAAATTTAAATTACAATATCAATAATTAATTTTAACAACACATTTTATGAGATAACTTTTCGAGTACACATTTCATCAACTTTTATCAAAATCTACTAAAGATTTGGTTTAGTCATACCAAACAAGGGCTAAATTGGAAATTGATTTCCTCGTGCAATACAATTTGATTGATGAGTTCTTCGACTATACAATATCATTGTTGAAATATTGCAATAGGAATTGTAACGAACAATATATATATATTTACTTGTAATTAGAGGATTTCTGCAGCGAATTGCATTCTATCAACGAGAGAATCCCTCAAAGAGCACGTTCCTGAGCGATACGGGTAATAGAGAGAGAAAATAGAGTAGAGAGAAAATATTGCTTTCTCCTAAGGGTTTTCTATTTAGTTTCTCCTAAATTAATAATTGTCATCTCGTGTATTTGGATAGATTGTAATTCTCCAATTATAGGAGAATTCCATTATATTTGCCTGTGATTTTTACCCCAAACTAAATAGGGTTATTCACGTAAAATCCAAATGTTCATTTTATTTCAGTTTTTCCTCAATTTCACTTGAGTTGCGCTCTAAATGTTAAGTTCAATTTCCTAACACTATCCGCTCAATTAAGGAGAAGGCGAAATTGTATGAATTATATTTTTTAGTCACCAACCACCCTTAGTTACATAATACCATTTTTGTTTAATTCAAACTATCACAAGAAGATAACCTACACCAGTCGACCAACAAAATAAATCACACGTCACCAAGGTTATTTTCTTCATATATTGCAAGTACGTTATTATTTAAAGGTCAAAGTTAAACTTTGATTTTATCAACACATTTTTTAGAATTTACAACTACTATACATTACTTATTTCAATCACATTATAATTTCAATCACCTTTAAGTAAAGTGAAACAAACACTTAGTCATCGATGTCGCAGTATAATTATTTTTCAATTAACATGAGTCATTTATATGTAAATCGTGGATTTAAAAGTAAAAGTTGGTGGCGGTCAATTTTCATGTATTACACAAGTTCACGTCATTGAGTTGTGTCAACATTGCTTACATTCAATTGACTTTGTAACCAAGATGTGTTCTCTTTTTTTATTTTTCTTGTGTTTTTTGGACCTTCCTAGCAACCTCTTCAACCTAAGTCTTCGTCGCTTCTTCTCCATCTTATGTATTTAGTTTGATTTTAGATAGGGAGAGAAAAATTTAATTGTAGACTTTCAAGTACTTGTACGTATGATAAACTATGTAAACATTATATACAGAAGAATTTCAGCTTAGGGTACTCAAATGTATTTTTCTTTTTATTTTTCCTTTTTTTTTTGAAAAGAAACTTTAAAGTAATAATGAAAGATCCATTGTGAAAATAAATTTCAAAAGATATCTCGATAATAATCAATTATGCATATATAATTATCTCAATATGATTATATAGGTTTATGGTCATCAAATTCCTAGAGTTGATTCGATGGTGATCTATTTGAAAAAATATTCAAACGAATCAATTCTCATTTCATCCTTGCATCGAGTAGCAATGTATATGAAAGCTATTTAAGTAAAATTTGAATCGAGGACTAATCATAATTTTGATTTTAGAGAAAATTGCATTTGCGATCCCTAACCTTCCATTTTTTTTACAGACTTTACCCTAACATTCAAATTGTGTTAACGAAAATCCTAAATATTTGAGAAATTAATAGCAGACGTCCAAATGGATGAAATTTGACCATTAGTTGGCGAAGAAAATAAAATTTTGATCAAATTAAGAAGCATAAAATTGTATATTTACATTTTCCCAAATTTTAACCATTAAACTAAAAACAAAACAAAACAAACAAAAAAGAAAAAAGAAATATGTCCCATCACATCCCCTCCCACCCCATGAAAACCAGAAAGGCCGATGGTCTAACAATGGAAGCCTTTTACTTTAATCAAATTCCACCGTGACAACAGCGGCACCGATATTAGTTTCTTCACTGACAACTTGACTTCCAAACCCAAGAACCGCCACCACTCCACCATCGCCTTGAAGCTGCCTTCTACAGACGCTGCCGCCACCACAAATCTCAATTAACAACTCCTGTTTTCAGTAACACAAGCAGTAACACCAACCAACTCCTCCATAAGACCTTGAATGAAGGTTGAAAATCGAAGATCGAAATTGAAAGAGATTGAAATGCCAACCAACATCTCCACACAGTGATCGAAATTGAAATTGAAATTGAAATTGAAAATCACAGACCTTGAACGAAAGTAGAAAATCGAAATTGAAAGAAATCGAGGGAAACAGTGAGAATTTTTCTCTTGTTTCTTCCCTTTCACAGGAGAGGAAATGCCATTATAATGATTAATTTCGGAATGATTTTTGAAAATTTGAAAGGTAATTTTGAAGATGGGTTGCGAATTTAAAGTGCGGTAGAGGAGAAGATGGTTGTGGGCTAAGAAGATGGTTGCCGGAGGTGGTGGTGTAAAAATGGAGAAATGAAGATGGGGAATGGTGGTGTTGTTGGTGGTGGTGGTGGTGGTGGGTGGGGGCAGATTTCTTTTTTTCTTTTCTTTTTTTGGTTTAATGGTTAATAGTTGGAAAATTGTAAATCTACAATTTTATCCTATTTAATTTGATCAAAATTTTAATTTTTTTAGTCAACTAACGATCATTTCCATCAATTTAGACCTCTGTTGCTAATTTTTCGAAGTTCTGGGACTTTTGTTGACACAAGCTGAAAGTTATGTTAAAATCTACAAAAAATTAAAAATAAATAAAGATTAGAGATCGTTACTACAATTTTTTCATAATTTTATTATGACTATTATATCATTTGTCCATTCGATATGCCGCCGATAGTCAAGGAGACCCCACACATTTCCTTTCCCTATCCAAACAAAGAAAAGAAATGAAAAACATTGCAAAAGGACAATCTAAAATTAAATGTCCCAACATATCATTGAGCAAGTGGATTGAAAAAGGTATGATAAGATATCCAACTTGCCTAACTCAATTTGACATCATAAGCATGGAAATTTCTACGTAATGGTTTAGATTTAACAATCGCAAGTGGATTTAAAAAGGTGTGATAAAATATCCCATTTGCGTAACTCAATTTGACATCATAAGCATGGAAATTTCTACATAATGGTTTAGATTTAACAATCTTTATACACATACGTTCTAATTGATATTCCGTTTTACATTGTATCATGTGGCACATAATTTTATCATTAATTTCTCTAGTACTTAAAATCATCAATAATCTCGATTTTGTCACATATTAAAATGTCATCCAAGTTGTACACAAATAATGTACAAGTAGCATAATTATAGATTCAAATAAGTTTACGTCAAGGAAATAAGTTTAAGTAGTTATAAGACGTAGATTTTAAAAAACGTGTGAATAATAAATTGATATTAGATGAATCATACGAAATGTGTAGATAAAACATATTTAGCCCTTATTTGGTCTTCTTTATTTTCAAAACATATTTTTCAATAAAATAATATAATACATAGATTTAAAATTTTTTCATATTTTTTAACTAAGCATTTTTCATCAATGTACTGTTCTAAAATTCACTTTGAACAAAAAATTGGACTCAATTATTGTCTGAATGATTGGACTCAACTGTTTAAGCTAG
The DNA here is from genome assembly GCA_903798255.1 of Fraxinus quadrangulata. Taxonomy (NCBI): domain Eukaryota; kingdom Viridiplantae; phylum Streptophyta; class Magnoliopsida; order Lamiales; family Oleaceae; genus Fraxinus; species Fraxinus quadrangulata. Next base: position 10,255 of record CAIGRB010134212.1, read on the forward strand.
AGAATTGTCCAAATGTACTTTATGAAATAGAATAGTCAAACGTTTTGGCCATGTGATTGATCACCTCAACTACTTTCTATCATTGACCCCGTCAATCACACTTATTTAGTACGTTGGCCCATCAATAAAAGTATAAAGCTATTAATATTTTGACACAAAATGTCAATACGTTTAATTTTTAGTCTACAAAACGTTCATATTTCTGATTTTTAGTATACAAAACATCTCTACGTCCTTACATTTCATTTTTTTTTTTGCATTTTCACCCTTATTGTTATCTTTCATTGCGCAAAAGGTCATTCTTATCCATTTACTCAATAAAAATTGTGAAATGACGAAAATATCCTTTCCTTTAAATAAAACAAATGGAAAAAGAAAAAAACTAATTGCAAACATAGTCCCAAATTTTTTGAAAAGCGCAAATAAGTTCTAAATAAATTATTAAAAGGGTAATTAGCACATAACACTACAAAAAAAATGGCTTCAGGCACAAATTTTCCGTTTCTAAAATCACGATATCCGTTGCTATTACTCTTTACTAACGAAATGTTAGCAACCACAAATACGTTATTAGTTTGAGGGTCGCTGATAGTTACCAACAGATCGCGTCGTAGGTAAAGAGTAAACCTTTCACCAACGAATTTTCCGTTGGTAAAATGTGAACCTTTTACCAATGGAAATTCCGTTGGTAAAAATCTTTACAATTACCAACCAATTTTTCGTTAGTAAATACCTATTATTACAATTTGTAAAAATCAGTCTTGTAAATAGCAGCATAGGTGCGAGGTGTGGCAAAACAAATATTTATTTATTTTTTATTATTGTTTAATAATTATAAATTTTTTAACTTTTAGCCAACTAAATTGAAAAGTTCAAAAAAATTGTTTAATCACTTATTAGACCACTAATTTATAGATGTCATCTCCAAAGATTTTGTTGTGAACTTTCAATGTGGGATAAAAATTCCATTGGTTTGGCATTATTAAAATTGATTAATATCATCAACGGATTTTTCGTTGGTAATATGAATTAATCTTTACCTACGAAATTTTTGTCGTTGAAGAGGCTAATTTTTTTTCCAAATTAATTACCCTTCACCTACACATATTCTGTAAGAGAATATATGAATTTTTTAATTATTAAAATTGATTAATATTAACAACGAAAATTTCATTGGTAATATGAATTACTCTTCACCCAAGAAAAATTCATAGGTGAAAGGCCGACAAATTTTATTTTTAAAAAATTGAATTACATCATCTACGGAAATGTTGTTGGTAAATGGTAAGTTTATTAAACAACAATATTAGGTACAGAATATCTGTTGGTGAAGAACTACCACATTTACCAACGAAAATTCCGTTGGTGATTTTCGTATTTAAAAGTCTACTACTTTTACCAATGGATAATCTGTTTTTGATTACCTACTGATGCTATCCGTAAGTGAAAAGCTAATTTTTAGTAGTGAATTTGGTGAGATTTGGTTTTCAAGTAACTTTTTTTTTTTTCAATGGAAACAAATTATATTCCTTTAATGGACAATTTTCATGTAAAACAAAGGCAAACAAATACCAAAAGATCCAAAATTTCAACATTTTCTATGTGAAAAATTATACTAATCAAACACAATTAATTGGCAATTCTCAAGAAAACAATTCTAGACAATTCAATTCCCTGAAATTCATTTTCTTCCCACCCAAATTCTACTTTTGCAACCAAATGAATCCTAAATGAATTTATTTCTATTTATATATCTAGAAATTTTAATGAGTATTTAAATTCATGTGTTAACAATTCATTCTTATGTACCAAATATATTTATAATATATTAAATATCACATCAAGTAAGAATGATTTTAATTCTACTACAATTCAATTATTTCAATAATATCTTTTTTTCCTTTTTAATATGTAATAAATACTATAAAATTCTTATCATGTATGAATTTCGTGTTATTAATTTTCAATTATTTAATATTCACATTAATTTAGACTCAATAAATTTTAATTTGATGAATTTTGATATACATAATTTTAGAGTTATTATAGATAAATTCATTTACTTTCGTGTATCTAGAAATTTTAATGGGTGTTTAAATTGATGCGTTAACAATTAATTTTTGTGTATCAAATGTAGTATAAAAATGTTGCTTATTTGTAGTGTTCATCATCACAAAAAAATTCAATAATATAATTTGAGTTTTGAGAATATAATTTATTCTCTCTAACTAAATTTTATTTTCTTTAATTTGTTTGAGATTTATTAAATGTTTCCAATAAATTGATATTAAATATTATTTTTATGGCATTTATAAAATATTTCAGAATATCTTGCAATGTCACTATGTTGCTACGTAAGTAGTGCTAAACTTTGACTAGTTTTACTAAATATATCAATTGCCAAATTTTCTACACAAAGAGGACATCAAACTTGATGTCACAAAAATATAAAAGAAGCATAATTCTTGGTAAACTAATACGGTACTTTCCACGAGGGCTTGTTTGAGCCACATTTTTATAAAAAAAAAAAATGGATTCTTGAATAATGTATTACGTGAAATGTGTGGTTAAAATTTTTTGGATTTACGTGTGGTTAAAATTTTTTGAGTAATGTATTGATGAAAAATATGTGGTTAAAAAATATATTCTTAAATACTGTGCTAATGAAGAATATGTGGTTAAAATAAGATCAAAACACTATTCAATAATATATTTTTTTAAATGGGGCTCAAAAGGTGATCTAAAATTTCACAACAATATAAAGTTTTATGGCCTGTTTTACATAAAATTAATTTAGAATAGATTTTGAAAAAAGTGATTTTTTCGAAGAATGTGTGATTTAAAAGTAAGAAAAAATTATTAGTCAACGTACAAAATTAATTTATCTAGAGAATGTATAATTAAAAATAAGTTTTGAGAAGTCTGTGCAAACATGGCCTTGTTATTTTTCTCCTAAATTTTCGTTTATGTCATAATTATTATGAGAATATGAGAGAAAAAACGAGGAAATAGAAATGGGAAATATTTTGGTTCTATTGGGGAAATAGCAAAAAGTTAAAGGGCATAGTTGGTAAGAAAAAATCTTAGATATTTATGACAAAATTTGCCACGTGTTGGTCCAGTGTAAGTCTCTCAAATTCCTGGTTTAGATTTCTCTCTAGATGGGTTGGTACAATAAGATATTTTGGACAGGTTGGCCATACAGAAACTATAATCATATAATATGACATATATTTTCTTCTCAAGGACCCCAATTATTTATTTATATTATTTTTGCACCAACAATTTGCTTTAATTCATTTTCTATCCCAAAACCTGCAAGAAATTGTAAAATCGATGTACTTAGCTTGTACATCTAAGAATGATTAAATAATGAATTGTCAGTTCGAAGATTCACCTCAAATGGAAGACGATATGGGTGACTTATTTCTCAATTTTTGTTTTGATCGAATGTCTTTATTTTATCTTGTTTGCATGTTACTTACATGATAAGAAATGAGGAATCGCTTCATTGATAGGTCAAAATATTGTTAAAGCGAGGCAACGAAATGAAATCCGAGTTTCCACATCAAGTTGGCAATTTTTTTTTCTCATTAAGTTGACTACAAATTTGCTAACAATTGAAATTATCATAAATATATTTAACTTGTGTTTGACTCATTTTTATAAATATTAAAATAATTTTTTATTCAGGTATTTTGAGGAATTTAAAAGTACTATCTATATATTTATCACTTGTTTCTATTCATTTATAATTTAAAATCATTTATAAATACTTTTCAAACATGTTTTCTGTAAGAGCGATTTAAAGAATAATAGCCGTAGCTAACTAAAGGCAAGAATCTTCGAAATACAAAGCATTTTGCTTCTTTACTTTTGAACTGTATTTGCAACAATAAAAGCTCAATTAGTAGAAGTATTTTCCAAAAGTGCAATGGATTTATTTACAAGCACATAGTTATTACAATTATAAACAAAGTACAAAAAACCATAAAAAGTTTTACTCGATCTTTACTCTTGTATCTATTGTATTATGTCTTCAAAATTGAGTGTGCGGGAAAAATGATTCATAAATAATCAAAATCAAATAAGCGTATAGTCTAGTTGTCACTGAATTTTAATTCAAATAGTTTTTCTCTAGTCATCATGCTTCTTATTTATGACATTTTTCACATAAATTTTGATCTTCGTATCATAATTAGTCTTTTATGGTTTTTTTTTCGCTGTGATGATTATTGATTTTATGCAACCACAAGGAACATATTAGGTGAAAGTTGTTTGAAGGGAACAAAATAGAGAAGATTTTATTGTATAAGAATAAAATCAATATAGCATGTTTGATAAATTTTTTAGTTGAATATAAGCATTTTGGCAAACAATTTTATAATTGATGTTTGAAAAGAAAGAGCTAGCAGAAACAAAATTTGGAATTAAAGATCTTATAAAGGACTTGATATGACAAAATTTATAAAGGAAGGGCATCATTGCAAAATAAAAGGACATTGAGTTGTTCGAGAGAAACGGGGAGAGAGAATTGATAAAATCAAGGCTGACACACAAATGATATGTGTGGTGTGTTTGATTTATATTATTTTGAAAGAATATATATTTTGAAGGATTATTTTTGGTATAGATAGGAGATATTATAAAGATATTCATAATGAACACATTGCGCCCTTTATTCGATGGAGTATCGGTGGGCCCGCGCTTCCTTCAATAAGAGGCACTATGTGTCCATTATGGTGTCTCCTATATACACCAAGCACAACCTTATTTTGAAATAATAAATTTATGGAGAATGTGTATTTAAAAAAGAGGAAAAATTTATTGATTTGATAAAAAATATTATTTCATTGAAAAATGAGTGAAAAATGAAAATAAAAATTTTAATGTGGCTCAAATAGGGACTGACTACCGTTTATGTTAAATGATAATGACATATTTAATCCGAGTAAAAATGATATTTTAAATAGTAATTTTTCTAAAGAATGAATGTGCGAATGAATAATGAATTTTTCTTTTTGAATTTACGTGTAAAATATTTTACAATCATGCTACATAAACATAATAGTTGACATAATTCTTACTATAATATCAAATGATAACCTATTATTAGACTTAAAACACAATTAGCCAAATTCTGATTTATAAGTAACTTTTGAATCTCAAAATTTCCTTTCAAATTCTGAAAAGTTATACCTATCGAGCCTTAAGCAACTATAATTGAGGCGGTGTATATGTGTGCATGTATAACTATAATATGTTATCCCCAACGAGCTTTAATATCAACGAAAATTGGGGCGGTGTATACGTGTGCATGTATAAAACGTTGTTATTACCCATTCCTGCATAATACCACCGAGTCTTCCTCTCTTCCACCAATCTCTGTCCTCTCTTTCTCTCTCTCTGCATCTCGATTCTTTCTCTCTCTTCTTCTGGCCAAGGATTAGATCCTGTATTTTCTCTTCCTATATCTCTTCCTCTCTCTAGCCCACAAACACACGTTGTCTTTCAATACTGGTGTCTGGCGAGGTCTGCTCTGCTTCCCTTTAAATCTTTGCCCATACTATTCATTATCACTTTGATCCTTCTCTCCCATTATTATTTCCCCATACTCACTCTTACACCATAAATTTCAGTTTTCGTTTCTCTCTCTCGCCATCCTTTAAATTTATCAATTTCCTTCAAACAGATTTGGTTTATTATTGTGAAAAGATGAAAATTAGGGTTTGTGAGTTGTGTAATGCAGATGCTGCAGTTTTTTGTTCTTCAGATTCTGCGTTTCTTTGCTGGTCCTGTGATTCTAAGATCCACCAGGCTAATTTTCTAGTAGCTCGCCATGTACGCTGTACAATTTGCTCCGAATGCAACGGGATAATAGGAGAAAGCATAGCCGGCCTCGGTTTTCAGCAGATGTGTCGTTGTTCGCCGGCGTCGGCGTGTAAAGACCTAGTTTCGCTTTCTTCCTCAGAGTCTTCGGTCTGCGTTTCGAGCACTACAACGCGGAAAAAAGAATATTCCGGTCGTCGGGAACCTTGTGTATTTAACTCTTCCTCCGGCAACGACAGTTCCGGTGAGGTTACGTCGAAAAATATTACGAGAACTCAAAGGGGAATGGTAGACATGAAGGTGAAGGGAATTCTCGTCAATTGGTGCGCACGGCTTGGACTAAGCGGTGACGTGCCTGTACAGATGGCTAGTGATGCGCTGTCGATATGTTTGGATCAGTGGACAGTTTTCCCCTTCCGAGTTTGCCTAGCGGCTTCGATGTGGTTATGCTTGAGATTTAGCGTGGCACAGACGCGGCAATCTATGAAGCGACTGGAGGAAATTTCAGGCGTGCCGGCTAGGCTTATAGCAGCCGCTGAATCGAAGCTGGAACGTCTGCTTAAAGTCAAAAGACGACAGCATCGGCGCCAACATCAGCTGGTGGAAGGCTGGGGAGAGTGTTAAGGCTTAATCGGCTTTCTATTGGCGGAGCCTTTAATTTTAGTCGTTAGTCGAAGAAAATGTTTATTTTTTTATTTTTCCAGGTTCTAAATTCTGGAAATACATTTTCTTTTTTTAATTCTTGTAGGGAAAATGGATTTTCCCTTGGGTTAGTTTATGGCTGTTTACTTGTGATTAATCAAGATTTGAATTATCGACTAAGTTATCTTAACTTTTAAGATTTGTACCTCGAATTTTCCTTTTAAGACTTGTACAACATACATAAACCATGACCATAATTTATTCATTCGCTATTGTGAATGTGTGTTTCAAAACTTGTATAATAAGTCTAGAATCGAATGAATTATACATGTCCATAAAATTTAAATTTTAACACTATCTAGATGATAGGATGTATAAACCAATGACCATAAACAAGTGGATGTTGGGTTGTTGAACAAATAAATAAAAATATGACTCCATAAGTTATTACTAATATATGATCAGTCAACTCGACAAATTATTACGTGTGTTTTCTGCATATAAGATTCAAAAAATTAACTCTCTCCAAATCAAATGGTTTCTTTCAATCGATGCACGAACATGCTCGTCTTTTATCTTATAATTTAGTAATGAAGACAATCTTATACGATTATACTTGTGCTAAACTATAATTTTATACGTTATGTAGTAGACAAAACAAATAGAAATCAGTATGAGCATAATTTGAGCACAAAGCATTTTTATTGGACATGGATTGTGGGTAAAGGCCATAGTTTGAGGACATTTATTCCATTGCCAAGTGCCCAAGCCATGAGCCACACATATGATTGTGGGGGCAACACAAGGACCGTGTTAAAAATTTCCAACAAAATTAGTACTTCTATTATTACTACTTTTTTTTTGAGGCTAACATAAAAGTATTATTACTACTCCATGGCCATTTTTTTTTTAAAAACTATTATTTTAAATAGTGATTATTTGGAGAATGTGTGATTAAAATGTAGAAACTTTTTTTTATTTACGTGTAAAATATTTTATTGTGTGAACGTAATTAAAAATAAGTATGTAGAATTTTTTTTAAAGAATGGAAAACAAACAGAGTACAGTTGTAGTAGAGAGAGAGAGAGCCGTTTGCGTGGTTGATGTAAAATCAGATTTAGATTCTTTGCTTCCAACTTTAGGGATGATATCTCACATAACTTTGTATCTTAATTAATTATAATTATGTCCATTAATATAATGATATCTCACATAACTTTAATAATATTGATTTTTTAAAGCCTAATGCTGTGGAATATTGGCTTTAATTCGTAATTAATGTAATTGGATGGTGTGTTTATTCTTATCTTATATACAAAAAAACATTTTTTTTATGTTGTGGGACGAAAAAATATAAAAATAATATGTATAATTCATCATTAAATTATTAAACGTGGTTTGGTTTGGTTTGATTTCGCCCCCAACCCGAAATCAATACGGGTGAATTTTAATCCAAACCAATCAAATCTAGCTCTTAAATCAAACCAATCTAAACCAAATCGGTTTGGTTTGGTTCGGTTAATCGGTTTGAACTTTTCTCCAAATTGAATTAAAAAAATAAAAATTGTCTCGAGTTTTGAGCTCACTTAGATTACATATAACTTTGTTTCTGATTTATACATTTTTTTTTTATTTGAATTACAACCTATAACAACTAAAAACAATTTTAGAATTTCAATTTTCAAAGAATAAAAGTGTTCAATTGGAACATGAAAACGTGACTAAATGGTCCTAGTTACTCTTCGGGACAGAGTGGAAGAAGGGAGAGGGTTTCTCTCGCTTTTGGCATAGCGGGCCCCTAGTGAGAGGCTCGCATGACGGGCCATATCGTATTAACAATCAAAATATGGTCGAAAGAAAAAATCTCTATTTGAGAGGGCTTCTATTTGAGAGGGTTTCTTCCTATTGGACCCAGAAATGATATACTGGAAGAATCCGTTGGGTCTTCCAATGTCAACAGGTTGATTGTTTCGCTCCTGTATCTTCCAAAAGGCAAAAAGATCTCTGAGAGTCGTTTCCTGAATCCGAAAGAGAGTTATTGGGAGAAATGATTTCAACCTAAATTTTCACATGTAAACTGTAATTAACGAATCAGAACATAACATACATAACCATATGTCCATAACCATTATCTCAACCTGCATTTTCAAAAGTTGAACTTATTACAAGTAAAATAAGCTATATAGAAAAAATTAACTAAGGAGGTTTACCAACCGTAGCAGAAAATAATGTTTATAAATGACATAAAATAATATCAATGTTTCCTTGAAAGTGTTTTCATAAAACAAAATCTTTGTATAGTATTCAACAAGACTACTCAAAGAGGCAACTTGAACACCTCCACTTTCGGGAGAACATCATTAAGTTTTTTATTTTGACTTTTCTTTTTTCAAAAAAATAAAAAATAAAAAATGAAAACATGTGTAAGTGGGTTGGATCGGTTAACCAGCAGTTTGAGACTAAAAACCATGGTCGAACCGACCCGCTATGGTTTTGTTTAAAATAAAAACAAACCAAACCAATTAACTATGTCAAACTGACCCGAAACGATTCGGTTCAATCAGTTTGATCGATTTTTGGATTTTTTTTTTTGTTTAGACTACTTCAAACGTAGGGATTTATTTTAACTGAAAATTCATTCTCAAAATATATAGAAGAAGAATTAAAATTCTTGTCTCAATATCTTATTCCTGAAATTTTCTCGAACAACGTATCGTTTTTATAAGACTTTAAGAAATTTAATAAAAAGTAAAAAAGAATTCTCTTAATGTTGTCTGAATTATTTAGAAACAATTTATCTTCTTAGACATTAGAACCATCAAATAAAATGAGATATGAAATTTATACAATTGATTCTAAATTTATTAAACAGTAATTAAAATTTCAAAATTGATGTTAATCGTAATTTTCACTTCAATTAGTGGGGATTTTTTTACGACAATTGTATGGAGATATTTAGGAATTTGGACGTACAAACTTTATTTGTGGGGTGCAACTTCAATACGTGTGATGATCCACTAACATAAAGCTATATATGTCAATTATTTCATCAAAATGGAAATGTACTCGTTGGGTAAAATAATGGCCGCTCATTCCCATAGAATCTAATTATTTTCGAAAAAAAATGTGATATTCCCTTTCCTCCAAATAACACGATATAATTTTGCATAAAAGAATTGGTTCCAAAATTTTGTTTTCTATTGCTATGTGAAATTAGTGGTGTCAAAGTCTCAAGCTCGTCTGGGATTGACCAGATAAGAATGACCCGTGAATCAATCTATAATTCAAGTGGGCCAATTTAAGGTCGATAGATAAGTATTCTGTTTGATTATTGTAACAAAATGATTGTTGTAGGGTTTCGTAACGATGCTACACATCCAGAGTTAAATCCATGCTCAAATCTAGGGAATACACGTGTCCATACATGATTGATCAGTTTGAAAAATAAAAAACAAAAATAATCCAATCAAGTTCTAACACAACAGGGTAAGATTGCTTCTTATAGAAAGCTGTCACAGCCACTACCACAACCTTCTTCGGTAGGCACTGGCCATTGCCTTTTTTTAAGGCTGTCGCAGCCTTCTTAGGACGGCAGCGGCCGTGATAGCATAGGAAGGAGCCACAGCCAAAGACGTGACAACGTTATTAGCTATCACAGATAGGGTGCGATAGCCCTTTTTTAGCCCCTTCTTGCACTACAGTCCTTTTTGATATCCATTTAAAAAAAAAATACATTTTACTTTTTTCAAGAACATATTTTTAAATAAAATATTATTATACGTAAATTTAAAAATTTTAATTTTTTTAATCATATATTTTCTATCAATATACTATATCAAAATACATTCTTATTATAAAAATGGGAAACAAACTCTTAATGAGAACTTAAGGAAAAATATATTTGAAATATCAATTTTTTTGGAGAATTTGTATTTAAAAAATAAGAATTTTTATTATTTATATATAATATTATTTTATTGAAAAATATATGATTGAAAATAAGAGAGAA
>CAIGRB010134212.1:23114-48439 GCA_903798255.1 Fraxinus quadrangulata
ATATATGTTCACATGTCACAAATCAAATAGCATTGATCACAGATCATATTTACATGTCACATGTCATACTTCACATGGCACAAGTTATATCGTATAGGTAGCAGATCAATGTCAATAGGCCAAATATTAAAATTAACTTGTCTCAGATCATATGTTACATGTTTTTGTGCACTGATAACATGCCACATATTCAAGTTCACGAGTCACTATTTATATGTTACATGTCACGGGTAACGATTCACATGTCACAAGTCATATTGCGCAGGTCACAGGTCATTGTTTGATGGCCACAAATCCAAGAGAATGGTCACAGGCCATTGAATTAATATCACATGTAACAATTTACGGTCACGTTATAGTGCATAGATCACATGTCACAAATTTAAGAAAATTGGTCACACACCATAGATTTTTCCGACCTCAGTTTGTGATTGTAGCTTCAAAAATTCAGATACACAATGTCGACAACTTCCAATTTGTGACTTCAATCGTTCGACGGGTTTCAATTAACCAGAATTCGATGTTGAGAATTGAAGTTATTTGATTCGGCGAGTTCTCTATAGATAATCTCTTTGTTTGATATTCTGATACACAATGTCGACAATTCCCAATTTGTGATCTGAATCGTCAGGTAGGTTCAATTAACTAGATTTCGGCAATGAGAATTAAGGGAGGAGGTGTGACGCTACGAGGGGAGGTAGGGGCCATGCGACGAAAGATGGATAGCGAGATATCGAGTTTACGTCAAGATGTTGCAGTGCTTCGCAGCCATGTATCAGACCTTGAGGTGGAGGTCGCAGCCCTCCGAGGAGATATAGTAGGACTACGAAGGGGTGATAGATGGGGTGAGGGAGAGGGCGATGGCGATCGAGGTCAATCCTTGTTGTGGCCAGATACTACATTTTGGACGGATGTGGAGGTACCCGAGGCGGAGGGAATGAGGATGCCCCGAGGTGGCGAAGGGGATGGTGGTACTCCTGATGACGGAAGAGGAGACGCCGGTGGTCGTAACAAAGGATAAGAGGCATGCTGTTGACGTGCCGGAGTAGGTGGTTGACAAGAGGCCGAGGTGGTCAGCACAGTACATCATATCTCCCTTCACGGCTGAGCGAAGATAAGGAAGTTCGTCGACGGGACGTACCCCAATTTCTTCCTAGAAGTGGACCATACCAAATGGAAAACGTTCGAGACGGAGTAGAGAAGAATTATGCCTAGGTAAGTATTTTACAATTTCAATGAAGTACGCTACGCTAACTAATCTATACTTCTTTTAACATTTTTTCTGTCTATTTTTTCAAAGATAGCCACACGGTAGGGAAGAGGACAATCTTGGAGGCTTATAAGTGTTTTCACGACATCACCACTTCCGGGACTTGGCTCTCCGATTATGTAAGTGAAATAGTCATATTTTTATTTATTATGTATACATAATTTTTTTGTTTATAAAATGAAATAACTCTCTCTATTTTTTTATTGGTGTTTCCTGATGGACTTATTGCGTGATCGAGATCGAAGATATTCAAAATCATTTGATATTTCTGGCCGACTCATATTAAGCACCGAGTTTGTACGTGTCGTTACCATTGAGCATCATTCGATTCAACTTATAGGTAATGAGTACGTGTTGCCCAAATATATGGCCGAGTGGGTCTCAGGGATGTGATCGAGTGTCAGGGGAAAGCCATGTGAGGGTTGTACACATATATACATTCCAGTGATCGTGAATCATCACTGCATTGCCATGGAGACTGTCTTCCCTAATTTCACTATATATGTGTACGGCTCCGACCATTTATGTTTGACACAAGGCCAGCTTGAACATAACTTGGAGCCGCTTTAGTGATTGTTCCTTTGATGACTGCCCGAGCCGGTGTGATTGTGAATGACAGATTAGCAATCATGCGGGAAACAACGACGGCAAGACAGTCGAGATCGTAAGTATTTATAAATTTTTTAACTTGGGAACTTAGTTTTTAGCTACACGGTACCGAACTAACACGTTATTATTCAATTGCAGGGGGATTGAGGCATGTTTGCAATAAAATACATTGCATTTTTTAGTATAGGACATAATGTTGATGGAATCAACCAATCATGGATACAAATTTGAAGAAATAAATTAGCGTATGATTTATATAAATTCGAGTGTGATCCATAAACATTGTACATTTAATTGTTCATTTATTTATGAAATAATTGTAAATATTGTAAAACTAATGTAATAATTGTATATTTAATTGTTTATTAATTTATCAAATATTTGTGCTCTAGGTCCCTCAACTATGATTTTGTACAATTTAGTCATTCATTTCACAGCGATACCATTACACATCGGTCTAATTGTTATGTAGGAGAATTTGATTTGTACAAAATTGACGAGTATGTCCTGTTGCTCCACACTTGCCACACCTATGAGGTCGAGAATACTATCTGGTAGATGGTATTCTAGACGTACGTGGACGTCCAGGACCACGCAGTTTAACTTGTGGTGGCAACAAACTATTAAATGGGAGAATATGGTCGGGAACTTCATACTCGGCTTCATTAGGTAGAGAAAATATAGTATTAGCATACGCTGCTATCCAATAATTATAATTAGCTGTGTAATAAGGAGAGTATAATGTTCTCGCTGCAAAACCTTTATATGTAGCCACCACGACTATATGCTCACATGAAAACCCGTCCAACTGAAATCGACAACAAGTGCATGTGTTTTCAGTCAAGTCCACCATGTATGTCATATTACGTGCACATTTCACGGAGAAGCGTAACTCATCCAGTGATTCGACTTTCAACTTTCTCACAAGCTCTATAGCTAGTGATGTGCTCGGCTCGTGAGCTCGTCAAAATTATTATTATTATTTTTTTAAACTATACCTAGACCTTTATTAAAAAAATAAAATTTTTTTTTGACTAACCGCTCGTAAAAAACGTGTCGAGCGAAGCTCGGCTCGCCTAGCGAGGCAGCCTGCTCGGCTCGGGCTGGTCTTTTTGACGAACCCGAGCGGCTCGTGGCTCATTTTTTACGAGCCGATGAGCCGTTCGGCTCGATTGCCACCTCTATCTGCAGTCTTGAAGAGTTTATCTTTTTGAGCCGTGGCTATCACGCTCGTGCAATTTTATAATTTCACATGTCGATCGTGAAACTACTGCTGCAACTTGTTACAAATGTTCTCAATCATTGCGATGATTGGTAACTCTCGATCTTCATCATGTTGTATTGACGTTCTGAAAATTGTGATCGCGCCCAGTTTTCAATCCCCATTTTTGTAGATACTCTCATGCCGTTAATGATTTACTTCCTATTTTCACCATGAACTTATTACACTCTTCAGCACTATAAGCTTTGACTGCTCTCTGAACAATGAAACGATACATTTGCTCTGATACTTAGTCTTCAGGTTGCCTTGTATATGATACATGTAATATCCATGATGTGCATCGGGAAAAACTTCAGAATAACATTTATTATAGACGATCCCCGATTAGTTACAAAGGTAAGATCCTCGACTTTCTCGATTACTTTCCTCAGCTTTGAGAAGAATCAACGCATCGACGATTATTCTCGCTATCGACTATATCGAATGCAAGATGGTAAATTTGAATGTTGACATCTTGACATGTAGCAATAATTAACTTGCCTTCGTATCTAGCTTTCAGAGTTGTACCATCCATTAGAATTAGGGGTCGCATCGTATTTCGAAATTCCCGAATGCATTGTCTAAGAGCCATGAAGAAAAACTTAAAACAATTCTCGTCCTCCGTCTTAATAAAAAATGTCGAGCTAAGATTAGTTGTTCCCATGTTATGGAAATACTTGGCAAATTTAGCATAGATTTTCTCGGTCGAGCCCATTAAATCCTCAAACGCACATTCTTTGGCCTTCCAGGCCTTTTGGTAGCTTATGACCATTCCATACTCTCGACAGACGTCGTTAATGATGTCTAAAGGTCTGTAGATCGTCCGTGGGTCCTAATACTTGTGCATTATCCTTCGACCAATAAACCATGCTCGAGTTTGCCTGTCTGTGATCATTTCGACATTTCCATTTCGCAAGTATGTTTCTGATTATACTTGTGAACTACAAAGAACTCATTCGTGTCCATTTTCGTCGCTCGCAAACGCCAACGACAACTGTCATGACGCCAATGACTTGTTTGATTTCTTAACTTTGAACTCAAAGTAGTATTTCAGTGCAATTCGATGCGCAACTTCCTACAAATCGTTCTTTGTTTCGAACAGTTGCTCGACATACAAATCCTCATAATTGGGAACCACACGTGAAAAATTAAATGACGGTCCACTCGTTCTAGCCCCTGCGTTCTCACCCCACTCATGTCTGCGACATGATAAATCAATCAAATTCTCATTTGTAAATTCATTGTCATTTCCGTTGTCGTGAACCACCGATAGAATTTGTGTGTAATAGTGAGATAACGATGATGAACAATTGGCTAGGGAATAATCACATCATCCTCACGAGCTATCTTCCATATCATACTGAGAGGGATCGACATTCAACTTATTTTGTAAATCATGGTACATTCCCGCATATGTTGTACGCTCCGTTATGGGAATTGGAATACTATCACGTTTATCACTTGTCCATTTCTACATCCATTGATCTTTTTCATCTAATTCGAAGTCAACAAAGAAACAAACTGACATTACAATCATATCTGTAAAACAAAGTACATTTTTTAAGAAAGTACATAGTCATTCGACTTGACTGGGACAACAGATTTTTTTTTTTAAAAAAAGGCGGAACAGCCTGAAAACAGTCGGCTGTTCCGGCTGTTAAACGTAAAAAAAAATTCAATTGTTTTTATCGATTAAAACCTATAAAAATTTAACGAAAACGAAATAAAACATACATAAATATACTTACCTATTCGAAGTGGTTAATATTAAAAAAATATTTCCTACTTCAACGTTTGATAAATTTCAGAGATTTTGAGGTTGAAGCCGATGAAAGTTGAGAGTTTTTATCTGTGTTGAAATATACAAATAAGAAAAGTTAAATGATTTTGATATTTTAAGTGAGAAGTGTGTGATTTTCAATTATTAACTAAAAGGGTAATATTGTCTTTTAAATAAAACAATATTTTGTAATTGTATAACTTATTTAAGGTCATTTTTGTCTTTTAACCTCTAAAAAGCCATTGTGAAAATATACCATAGTTGAAAAATCAAAGTGGAAATTTGGCTTGTTGATGTGGCAATTCTTAAAGTACCCCAAGTGGCGAAGCATTTTTTTTTTTCCCTATCTCCTCATTTGAAGGGATCTATTATCTTGGTTCCATTTTTTCATACAAAATCTAGTATTCTCTAAAATCATTGTCATAATAAATAATGTTCGAGACCCACACAATCAAAGTATAACTCAAACCCGTCAATTACCTTGTCCATTCATCTCAATTCAATAATAAAAATATATAGAAGAATTTGAAGAAAAAAAAATCTCAAATTTTGAGTGAAAACTCGAACTCTTTATGATATTAAACATTGAATGTTCCGATGATGAAATAAGTTGGTAATGAGTGAATTATCCATTCGATGCACTCAATTTACGCTAATATAAAAATGAAAGTCAAATATACGAAGGGGAGGATATTTTTGAAGTTTTGAAGTTTAAAAATAATAATAATAAAAAAAAAAACATGTTTTTGAAGATTAGATCTCTGCTTTAGGTGATTTTTTATAATCATATTATTAGTGTAATGTTTGCTATTGCTATATGTTCGAAATTTGTGTATCAACCTTGTGCACTAGAAAATCTTAACCATAAAAAGTGGCATTTTACAAAAAGGATGTTTCGAGAAACGCATCTAAAAAATGGCTACTTTTACAAAGACTTCCAAAATCGACCACATTTCAAATTCATCACCTCAATCTATGGAAGATATTGAGATAGCTCCAATAAAAAATGAACAACCAACCTCTCAAAGCTATTACCCACGTTTTTACTAAAGAGAAAATAACTCTGGTTAGAAATTGAGTCAATTATTATGAATATTATAGACGCTAATGGGCAAGACAAAAATAAAAATCACAAGAATACAAGATTTACTTGGAAACACAAGATGGGAAAAACCATGGTGAAGACGAAGAATTCAATATATCAAAAGTAAGGAGTTATATTATATTATACTGTATCTCACGAAATTCTCTCCTGATCTCTCTATCTGCGTGTCTCTCTATCAATTTGAATCACCTAAATCACTCTACAAGTCGATCAAATGAAATTGTCATACACCACGTAATATAGTACAAGAATTCCTAATATATTAGGAGAATTAATACAATCAAGAGTCTAATAAAAGATAAAGTTCTATTAAAATAGATAAAATCAATAACAGGGTATTTGAGTTGAAATAGGAGAAAAAAACTACCAAAATCGAGAAACTTTCTTCTTGTCATCTTTTCTTCCTTCAAGACTTCTTCAATACAAACAATCAATTCCAAATATACCTTCAAAATAGAATTCGGGTCATACTAAAATTCTAACAAATCTCCACATTGACACGAGTTCACTGCAATGAATGAAATTTCAAAAATTCTCCACCTGAAGATGTATTCTACTATAATGAATAAAACATAACTCTTCAACTTCAACAAAATTCTCCAGGCAAAACAATCCACCAAATTATTTCATCTCTTCCACAAAGCCAAACTAAGGCAATCTCAGCAAATGCCGACTGAATCCAAACACTGCTTATTTGTAGGATTACATTGGATACCAAATTTCCTCAAATTATCACACGAGCAATTCAATCACAACCAACTTCATCTGAGTCAATGCTTATCAAACCATAAGCAATCAAATCATCCTCAACGAACCATTGAACCTCTCCAGATGTCTTCTTTAATTTAGTGACGTTGCATCAAAGGTGATCATCGAACCTTTCAAAACATATAACCAGAACATTCTCTATCCCTTTATCACAACTCGATCATTACATTGATTCTCCTCCCAATGTCCAAACAAAAATCTGGTGTTGCCATCTAAAAGCGGAATTTCAAATTTTATACTCATCATCTCGAAACAATCAAATCTCGTTATGAGTTGATCAAACAACGCTCTAATATGAAACCAAATTGGCTCTTCCATGAACTGCCAATTCTTAACTCTAATACCACTTGTTAGAAGTGGAGAAAATTGTTATTAATATTAAAGACGAGATAATGGACAAGATAAATGTAGCAATCACAAGAATACAAGATTTACGTGAAAACCTAAGACAAGAAAAACCACGGGCAGATGCAGAGAATTCACTATATCAAAAGTAAGGATGTACAATATGTTATACTGGATCTCACAAGAGTCTTTCATTATCTCTCTATTTGCGAGTCTCTCTCTATTAATCTGGATTCCCTGAATCATTCTATTAGTCGATCAAATAAATATGTGTAATTCAAGAATCTCTAATATACTAGGAGAATTAATACAATCAAAAGTCTATCACATGGTGAAATTTTATTATAATATTTAAAATCAATAATAGAGTATTTAAGTTGGAATATGATAGAAAAACTGCCAAAATCGAGAAACCTTCTCCATGTTGTCTTTTATTTGTTCAAGATTATCATATAGAAACAATCAATTCCAAATATACCTTCAAAATAGAATTAGGGATATCGAAATTCTAACAAATCTCCACATTGACACGAATTCTACTGCAATGAACGAAGTTTCAAAAATTCTCCACCTGGATATGAATTTCACTGCATGGAATAAAACTTAACTCTTCAACTCAAACAAAATTCTCCAAACAAAACACTCCACCAAATTACTCCACCTCTTCCACAAATCTTAATTAGGGCAAACTCAGCAACTGCTGATTGAATCCAAACACTACTTATCTGCAGGGTTATATGGGATACCAAATTTGCTAGAATTATTATCACTAGCAACAAGATCATCAAAATCAAAACTAAATCAATCTGAGCTGGCAGCATGTTCTTCAATATCAAATTTACTTGAATTATCACTACGAGTAATCCGATCACAAACAACTCAATCCGAGTCAATGCTTATCAAACCATAAGAAACCAAATTAGTCTTATCAAACCTCTCATGAGATCTAATATCTATTGTCCTTAATTTAGTGACAGCTGCATCAAATGTGATCGTTGAACCTTTCAAAATATATAACTGGGACCTTTTCTAGTCCTTTATCACAACTAGATCATTACGCTGCTTCTTCCCCAACGTCCAAAGAAAAATTTGTGTTGCGATCCCAAAGTGGAAATTCAAACGTCATACTTACCATCCCGAAACAATCAAACCTCATTTTGAGTTGATCAAATATCGCTCTAATATGAAACCAAACTAACTCTTCCTCGAAGTATCATTTATTGGCTTTGATACCACTTGTTAGGAATTTGACCAATTGTTATAAATATAAAAGACGAGATAATGGGTAAGATGAAAATAACAATTACAAGAACACAAGATTTACGTAAAAATCCAAGACGAGAAAAATTACGGGTAGAGGTGGAGAATTCACTATATCAAAAGTAAGGAATTACAATATGCAATATTGGAACTCACAAAACTCTCCTGATCTCTCTATCTGCAAGTTTCCCTCTATTAATTTGGATCCTCTAGACCACTTTTTGAGTCGATTAAATAAATATATATAATACACCACGTAATATAATACAAGAATTCTTAACGTGCTAGGAAAATTAATATAATCAAGAGTCTAACACAAGGTGAAGTTCTATTACAATAGGTAAAATCAATAACGGAATATTTGAGTTGAAATAGAAAAGAAAATGTAAAAATCGAGAAACTTTCTCCTTGGCGCCTTTTATTTCTTTAAGAATTCTCAAATACAAACAACCAACTCCAAATATACCTTCAAATTCGGTTCATACCGAAATTCTAACAACTCGAAATGCAGCCAAAAGCCCAAAATAACCTGCTGAGTTACTAAGGACCTTATTGATTAATAGTGACATAATTAAAAGGACCCAAGAACAGATGAACTAATGTATAATAACGAGGTAGAAAGTAAAAGAAAGTAATAAGCAAGCAGTCTTTGGTTTAGCAGTATCGTCCGTGTACGTGCATTAAACATTTACTTTCGGATGGTTACATTCGACATAATAATTCTATTCTTTTTAAGGGACATCATTCTTTTCGAGAAAGAGAAGATTCGTCTTCGAATTAACTATTGTCGCCATAATCTTTAAATGATGGAAAGTTACTTGCGAAGTCTACATATGCAATATCAACAAACTTATCCAAGAAAAGATGGATTGGTAAATCCACCACAAAACTCGGCTCCTCATATTTCACAAAACCAAAACAAAACCATAGTCTATTATTGTTGAATGCAATCTATCTTTATGGGTCCAAATATTTGTTGGAATTTGGTTTAAAGAAGATGAAATTTGGTTAAATAAAACCTTGAAAACTTGATTTTGTATCAATTTTGGCCAATTATTCGAACTTGATCCAATAATCAAATTATGAAAATAAATAGACTAATTTGTTCAACTCGTCGAGTAGATGGTTGTAGTATAATTGAAATCTCAAAACCAAATTCCAAATGAATGAAAAGTTGTTATCTAAAATCGAAAGGAAAAACAGAATTTAGCATATGTGATTGGTGCTCGAGCGATACTTAGTGTTAGGTGAGCGTCGGGACTCTCTGAATAACGCTCGAGGGCCTTGATATGCTACGACCCTTGTGAAAGATGCTAAGTTTTGGGGTGTATCTCTCCGTCCACAACCCCTCATCTTTTATAAATTGGACCCCTCGGATGCCATTAAGTCATCCTATGTCATATTCATTCTTTGGTTTGCATAAAAATACTTTATTAAAGTGGCTTTTTATCGTATCAAAATCATGTTCTTAGTAGAGAGAAAAATTTCGTTTCAAGTTCGTTGGTCTACGTAATTTGGAGTGCTCCTATTGTGAGACATGATCGTTGCATCTTGAGAGACGATTGCCGAAAACCATTAGCGCAGATGCGATGCAAATTCGTTTTAAGAAGAAAGTGTTAAACACTTGTCTCGACCAATTCTATCACTTTCATTTCTATTTCTTGTTTATTTTAAATTTGTGTTTTGGAAATACTAACTTTCTTTTATTTAAATTTGGAAGGTTTTAATTGAAGACCGAAATGGCTTCATTGATGAATGAAAATGCTTGAATTCGCCTTCATATATTCAATTTTGATAAGTTGATACTTTGTTCAATTTCATGCTTGTATAACAGATATGTCGTAGAATATGTTGTATTTATTGTTGGAAATTGGTTTAAAAGATTGAAAATTTGGTTACGTGTCAAAACCAAAAACTTGGAAAAGTGATTTTCGTATCAATTTCGACTAAATATTTGGACTTAATCCGATGGTCAAATAAAAAATGTAAATAAATCAACTTGTTCCACTTGTCAAGTAGATTGTCGTGGTATATTTGAATTCTCAAAACTAATTCCGGATGAATGAGAAATTGTGGTCCAAAATTGGAAGAAAATATAGGAATTTGTCTGGAAATTGACTAAGGTTATTGTTAGTTTATGGCTGGGCTGTTGTTCGAGCGACGAGCTAGCGACAAGCTAGCAACAGAGTCTCTATTATTTTAGCTGAAGCGACGTGTTGACGACAAACTAGAGACAGTAATTGGTGCCACCTTTGGCAGGAGTTGCTGAACTTGGGGCGCAACACTTCATTCAGAACCCCTCATTTTCTATATATAGGACCACTTTGACGTATATTTATCATTCCATATCATTCTTTACATATTATGTTGCATAAAACACTTCATCAAAAGTGATTTCTTTGCATAAAATCATAAGTTCGGTAAAGAGAGAATTTCGTTCGAGTTCGTTGGTGTAAGCCAGTTGGAGTGTTCCTAGGTTCGACGTGGTCGTTGCATCTTGGGAGATGGTTGTCGAAAAATCGTTAGCACCGATGCGGGGCAAATCCATCTCAAGGAAAAAGTGTTCAACACTTGACTCGGCCAATTGCATCACTAACATCTCTTCTTTCCTTATCTTTCTCATTTCTGATTTCAATTATATTTGATTTCAAAATATTGTTAACTTTGCTTACATGTTTATATTATAAGGTTCAATGACATGCTTTCATTCAAAAATGAAAAGTGACGAGTCCATATTCATGTATTCGGATTTGGTAAATCATTACGTCGTCTTTTCAACTATTTTGGTAAGTCGAATTATGTTTCGATTTCACGTATATAAACGATATATTTTTATGAATATAATATATACATTATTGGTGTAATATCCCAACATTTATATCGGTGTAATTCCCCAAATAATGTTAAGATGAATTTTGTTTTTCATTGTGCATACTATATTCTGTCAATTAAAGTGAATCCAATCACTAAAATGGCGGCTGTTCATTTACGTATACCAATGTCAAATAACTACTCCTGTATGAGATAAATAGATATATTATTTTATATTTATGAGAAACTTTACAATATCATTTCACTGTCTTTCCAAGCATCAAGAAATGGCTTTGGTGGCGATAGAATTCTAAATGTCCAGTCTCCTTAATGGACAGGTTTAAATCAATACCAGTTTATATTCTGTTGAAAAATTTCTACATTATGCAATTCTCAACTTCATTCGGTGCCATGCAGTTTTCTTCACGTCTTTTTTATGAAAAGGTGTGAGTTCCATTGGCAATTTATGTGTTTTATATTCTGCCATGTCCACCCACTATTATTGTATTTATGCTCGATAGCATGTGCATATAATTTGTTTAAATAATTGAGGAACGTGTTTCGGTGGCACAAGAACCTATATTCCATTCATTTGGATGTAGTTGGTTTTGGAAGTGCACGGTGCAAGCTGATACTTTATCTTACAATTTTCGGACATTGTTTATTTTAACAGTGGTAGTGTAACTATATTTTGTTCATGGAGTTTTACGGCGGGGACTTTCTTCCTTGCACATGAAAAATATATTGTGGATGCAATAGATGGAATATACTAATTGTGCCGTTTCTTCTTCACGGTAATTACCAACGGATACATCCATTCATTTTAAATAAGTTTGTTATTTTTCATGAAAATGTATGCCCACTTATCTTGTTGAATGTTATACTAACTTTGGTTGATATAGTTCCTGCTTAATGACGACATCTCAATTAATTTGATGAAATGAAGTGAGATGATTTGTGCAAAGTGAAGATAATATTATATTATCATGTTATTAACATTGCACAGTTGGAGTGTGTTTACGCACTATGACAAAATATGATTTTTGGTCCATGAATTTAGGAATGCAACTGCCATATAAGAATTGGATTCCAAATAGTTAAGTTATTTGGTGTTTATTCATTTTAAATTTACTTGATAAATAAGGTGAAGATATGCCTTTATTGTTTGAAATGAAATGAAGCACTATCTCGTGAAATATCACGAGATTGATAAGCTGCATACATTCAAAAAAGTTACAATTCTTGAGCATCAAGATGCTTAGAAGCTTCAATTATGCTTTGAAAGCATTGTTGGTCCATGTTTTGATTTTGTTCAATTTGTATTATCAAATTAAAGATAGTCTGACTGGGGAACATTATGAGATGCAATTTCGAATGAAAAGAGTCTTTTCATTTATGTTATTTGTGAGTTGACAATCACAAATTTGAAAATACTTGGACTTTCATGAATCATTTGATATGAATGAGTTGAACTTTAAAAAGAGTTGATGTTGGGTTTTGATACCTAATAAATTTTGGGGCAATGATGTTAAACCGATTTTATTGGATAATACTTTATAGGCCTCGGCCGATGAGTGAAGTGAATTATCGACACCACAATTGAGGCGACCAATCCTACAACCTTTATGGGCCATTTGAAGTAGACTAATTTAGTTAGTGTTACTCATGGTCCGGCCTATTATCTTGGACGGCTTTGTCGGTTGTAGCCCATTTGTATTCTACATATTGGGCCTAACTATGACCTAACCTAAAAGCACACACTCCTTACCTTTATATTGGCTACCCGTTACTGTTTGTGAGTGTGTGAAAGTGAGGGAGCCGTGTTAGAAAGAGAAGCAACGTTGGTTTTGCTTAGTGCTTGACGTCCTTTGTCTTCTCCTTCTTCTCTAGTCTTTGTGGCTATCCTTGAGGCTTCCATAACTTCTCCACATCGTTGCCCTTTGTGGGTAAGAACCGAAAGCAACCGATTGGGGAGAAAGGTGGAAGATTGGTCGGCCAATGGTGGTGTCGGTTCGGTGAAACTGAGCCCGATTTTTGGTGGATTGGAACCCAAAATTACAACATTTGGTATCAGAGCAAGTTGGTGGTGTGTTGGGCTCCAAAATCCAGTCAGAAATCGACCAGAAATGGAGCAGAACCAGCAGGGAAAAAACTGTCCAGATTTTGTGCTAAAATCGGACTTGCAAACTCGATTTTCGGCTAAACCATAAGTCGTTTCGAGAAACAGTGACCACTGGTGGAAGTGTAGGTGGAGGCGCACCTGGTGGTCCGACGCGTGGGGAAGACGGCGGTGCGTGAGGGCGCGTAGGCTGTCTTCGGGCGACGGTTTCTTCAGGCAGTTTGTTTATTTTGATTTCCTGAACGTACTGATATTTTTGGTTTAGTGTTTCAGGTTACACAGGAAAAATTGGACCATTTTACCCCTGAGCATTCGGGATTTAGTTTTACATTCCGTTGGTTGCTGCGGTTGTTGCAAACTTTAGGACGAATAATGATGGTCCTAAAGTATTAAAATTACTTTTCTCGAAATTGACGAACTCAGATAGGTCCACTTTGGTAAATTGGCTTATCCCGTTTAAATTTCAGCATTAGCGCGTCATCGTGTGTGGGTGACATTAGGATTATGGTTACCGTGAAGGGGTAACCATTGCTTGTACTAGAATTTTAGGAATTAATTGCTATATTTGAAGTGTTGAAGTTTGACTGCAAGTTGATAATTACTTTTGTGCTTTAAATATTGTTTAGTCTTTGTGTGAGATTACATTGTGTGAAAATTTGAATTTTGTTGAAATACCTTCGTGTTGCATTGGTTATTTTCGTTAGAACACCTAGACTTAACCCATTCGAACGTTCCCTTGATCTGAGATTTTTAAGTCTCACGAAACCCTGGGAATTTAGAACGGCGTATATTGTTGCCTTATGATTACTTTGTGTGACCTATTTGTACATTTTTTGCTGTTCTATTTTTTAAAATATCTTTACATTTCAAAATTGGCATTTTCAATGGGAAATGAGATTTCTCAATTTGGCAACAAAAGATGAACGAGATTTTGGTTCAACAAAAAGTTTCAAAAGCCATAGATGGCAAATTTTCTGAAAATTTTACAGAAGCACAAAAACAAGAATATGATGAACTTACATACACTTCTATTGTTTTACACCTGTCTGATACTGTTTTGAGAAAAGTTGAAAAACTTGATTCTACCCAAGAACTTTGGAAAACGTTGGAAGATTTATTTTTACTTAAATCTACTCCTAATAAGTTGTAATTACTTGAAAGATTTTTTAGTTTTAAAATGGATCCTTCAAAGGATCTTGATGACAATTTGGATGTTTTTAACAAGTTGGTTCAAGACATTGTTAATTGTGATGAGAAGGTGTCTGAAACCTATAAGGCTATCATTTTACTTAATTCTATGCCTGATTCATATAAAGAGGTTAAGAATGCGATTAAGTATGGTAGGGACAACTTAACCCCCGAGATTGTCATAGATTCCCTTAGGAGTAAGGAGATGGAGATTAAGGCTGAAAAAGAAGATAAGAGAACTGGTGAGTTGCATATGATGAGGAGTAGAATGAAGTTTAAGCAGATGAGTTTGGGTAGAGCTCAAGACAATAGTGATTCGAGTAGTGACTCGAGTGATGATGGTGGTAAGAAGGAGAGCAAAAGGCGGGACAAGTCTAGTGGTAGACGGTGTTACAGCTGTGGTAAGACTGGACACTTCATTAGGGATTGTCCCAAGAAGAAGGGTAAGATGAGAGGCGAGACGAATTTGGTTTTAGGGTCGAGTGATGACCCTAGTGAGGTTTATTGAGAGTAAACCTAGTTACTGCATTTGCATCCGTGTGTAACCTTTTCTGCATGTGTGTGATTGCTCAATTCCGTTGCATGATTATATGTTGCATTTCAATGTGTTTGATATGGGCATGGCATGAATTTTGAGTGATCTTATTACTTGGTGTAATTGTTGCATGCATAGTAGGTTAGGGTGCATTAGCAGTGTGTGTGTGTGTGTCTTTTGGTAAGGTGGAGTATAGATGTCTAGGGGTACATTGGTGGTTTGTACCGTGGGATGTGGAGTGTGGCATTTGGATCACGAGTTGAGAGGTGATTAAATGTTGGTATCCTTTATCTGTAAAAGACATTGATCAGGTGGAGTGTGAGAGAGGCACTTCTATCATTTCTGTTAGGTGGAGACCCATTATCCATTTAGGTTTGGAGAAATGATGTGGTGATATAGGATTATCCCTAAAACTTAGGATCTATAGAGACTTACCAGTTTGACATGTGTTGAGTGATTTATCTAGTGAGCATGGTGGGCTATGAGGTGAGATATGTGTTCTCGAGGTGCGAGTAACACGGAATGGGATAAGATAAGTGTGATGAGATCTTTTTCGTGGGGGTCCTTTATGCATTTTTTGCATTTGTTGACTGTGTGCTTTGATTGACTAGGTGTTAATCTGTTGTTCTGTGTGAACGTGCTTTTGAAAAGATCTCTATGTTATTTTATATGATATCTCCATCGCATATTTATTTGCTCTTGATTGATTGCTATGATTATCTGCTTCTACTTGAGTGTTCTTGATCTTAGCCCTGGTGAGTACATGGAGCAGGTATGGTATGTGTTTTCAAGTTGGAAACACGACGTAATGTCTGCGATACCAATTTTATTGGTTACCTTGATTGTGCAAGAGTAAACTGTGTGTTTTGTTTGCTTACAGATTTATTGGGAATCAATGTGGAGATTTGTTGGGTTTTGATACCCAATAAATCCTGGGCAATGATGTTAAACCGATTTTATTGGATTATACTTCATAGGGCTCGGCCGATGAGTGAAGTGAATTATCGACATCACAATTGAGGCAACCAATCCTACAACCTTTATGGGCCATTTGAAGTAGCCTAATTTAGTTAGTGTTGCTCATGGTCCGGCCCATTATCTTGAACGGCTTTGTCGGTTGTAGCCCATTTGTATTATACCTATTTGGCCTAACTATAATCTAACCTGAAAGCCCACACCCTTTACCTTTATATTGGCTACTCGTTACTGTTTGTGAGTGTGTGAAAGTGAGGGAGCCGTGTTAGAAAGAGAAGCAACGTTGGTTTTGCTTAGTGCTTGATGTCCTTTGCCTTCTCCTTCTTCTCTAGTCTTTGTGGCTACCCTTGAGGCTTCCATAACTTCTCCACACCGTTGCCCTTGTGGGTCAAAACCGAAAGCAACCGATTGGGGAGAAAGGTGGAAGATTCTTCGGCCAATGGTGGTGTCGGTTTGGTGAAACTGAGCCTGGTTTTTGGTGGATTGGAACCCAAAATTACAACATTTGATAAACTCTAAGTTCAAGTATAATCTAAAATTGTGGAGGGTTATTATTAATGCTTGAGAACTTATATGAAAAGTTTAAGATTTGTGGATACAACATTACTACTTGCACATACATTCCTAATTAAGAAATTGTGGGGATACATATTTTACAAGTTATATTATTTATACCTTATAATGATTATAAAGATGGTTAACAAAAGGTGATGCTCTCTAAGTCAAAAGTAGATAAATGGGATGAAAGTCGATTATTGCATTTATATTGAATATGCAATAATAATTGTTGGAATATTTGAAGAATGTTCATAAATTGAAGTTGATTTTGGTTCAATTGTAAATCGAATACCCAAGATTTGAAGTCCACTAGTAAATATCTTTGACTAGTTCAATAATGTGTTAGAAATCCTTCAACCATATTGTTAATGATATAGGTTTAGATAAAGCTAGTGAGAAGCATGTGGCTTCATGAGATGATTTTTTAGTTGGTGACAATTTGTATCTATTAAATGAATCGATTGTGATAGTTAGTTATATTTAATGAGATATGGAATCACTTGTAATTGTAAGTCTAGACACGTACGTCGAAAAAATAATACGATCAAACATTTGATCTCAAATAGTGTAAACTCATAGATCCATTAAGAAGGTTTATCGAGAGATCAAGTATACTGCATATCGAAGGGAATGAGATTAAAACTTATTACATTAGAGTCTTTGTAATGATAATCCAACCATATTGATTGAAAATCTCAAGATATTGGTTCAATGAGACAACTAAGTTATAAAGATTTCAAGAAGCACTTGGGAAATAATTCCTACTCATTCCTATAATAATCAAAGGACTTTTTGTAGAGTGTTAAAAGGTGAAGTTACGCTTTTAATGATTCATATATATTGATTAAATCAAGTAGAGAGAACACAATACTTTTAATAGGAGGTCACCTATGTAAGTGTGAAGTCTCTTCTATGAGAATTGTTTTAGGTTAAAATTTTCGAAAAAACTAATAAAGCCAAAGAGTAGTTTATGGCCAAAATGAATACTATCATGAGAACTGAAACGATTTAAGAAAGATATTGTGTGAATACTATTGTCTTGGTTTATACCAACGGCTGAATGGTTTAAGACATCGCGTTCATCAATTAGCTAGTAAATCCGATAGTATTTCACTAAGGAAAGTTAAAGGCCAGAAACTACCTCTCGTGATGCGATGTCTTTCCGCTTATCTTTCTACTAGTGTCTGCATTATCATTTACATATTCAGAATTTTTATTCATGTGGGGGATTGTTGTAATTTGGTTTAAAGAAGATGAAACTTGGTTAAATAAAATCTTGAAAAGTTGATTTTGTATCAACTTCGGCCAATTATTTCGACTTGATCCGATAGTCAAATTATGAAAATAACTAAGTTAACTTGTTTTACTTGTCCAGTAGATGATTGTAGTATGCCCAAGTTTGAGCCACATTAAATTTTTCATTCTCATTCTTCTACACATTTTCAACCACACATGCTTCAATAAAATAATATTTTTCATCACATCAATAACTTTTCCTTACTTTTTAACCACATATTTCTCATCATATCCCTATTTAAAATACATTATTTCACCCTGAATTCTTTTAAAAAGAAATTAAAAATTAAATTTTTCAACCACACATTATTTATCAATCTACTATTCCAAAATATATTCTTCTAAAATAATGTGGCTCAAACACACTATTATATTTGAAATCTCAAAATCGATTATTGATGAATGAGAACTTGTTATCCAAAGTTGGAAGGAAAAAATGGAATTCAGCATATGTGGCTGGCGCTAAGCGAGCACTAGGTCTTTGTTAATAACGCTCGAGCTCCACATGGGCGCTAGGCGAGCGCTACAATGAGCTGCGACCATTGATGAAAGATGTTGAGTTTTGGGATGTGTCTCTCCAATCACAACCCCTCACATAATGGACCTCTTGGACACCACACCATTAAGTCATCCCATATCATTTCACATCATATTTATTCTTTGGTTTGCAAACAAATACTTTATTAAAGTGATTTTTTCTTACATCAAAATCATGTTCTTGATAGAGAGAAAATTTCGTTTCAAGTTCATTGGTCTAACTTTATCGTTACATCTTGGGATATGATTGCCGAAAATCGTTAGCACCGATGTGGGACAAATTCATCTTAAGTAGAAAGTGTTAATCACTTGCCTCGACCAATTCTATCACTTGCATTTCTATTTCTGATTTCTTTTAAATTTGTGTTTTGATTTTAGAAATACTAACTTTCTTCGGTTTAAATTTTAAATGTTTTAATTGAAGACAGAAATTACTTTCATTGATGAATGAAAATGCTTGAATTCGCCCTCATATATTCAATATTAGTAAGTCGATACTTTGTTCAATTTTATGTTTCTATAACGAATATGTTGTAGAATATGTATTCACTTATATCAGTGTAATTCCCCCAACAATATTTTAAATACTTTGTCAATTAAGGAAGCAGCAACAGCATTAATAGCTAAAGTCATTGTACAATTATAATTTACAAAATATGTAACTGATCACCCTCATGGCCCCCGAGTCCTGCGGGCCCTTCGAGATAGCCTCCCTAGTAACAGAGCCAACAAGCATAGACATAGGCAACATATACAAGACTGGGCAGGATGTCGCAACTAAACATGCATGTGATGACAAAAATAGTGCACTTTTAATAGGCCACACAATCAACTACTAACAATTTTGCGGCACCACATGTGTAACGGACCATGCGCATGGCTCGAGAACAGCCTCCCCCTCACATGGGCTGACAATAATAGAAATAGGCAACAAACGCAAGACTTCGGGGTAGGGTGCCTCAACTATACATGAATATGATGACATCATTAGTGCACTTTCAAATAATGTATAAGTAATACAATCAGCTACTAACAATCTTGCCACATCTCGTGTTGAGGAGTTGGCTAGTCATATGACAAATAATATACTTTGATGAGAAGTTAAATGGACACAATTGGTGTGGTCAATATAAGAAATTGCATCATAGGAAACCCCCATAAAATGGTCCTTGTTCAGACCGGATAGTTCCAAGTGCACAAAAAGTATCCTAAAAATGGCTTTGTTTTGTTTTGTTTTCCATTTTTTTATTTTACTTGAGCAAGTCAATCTCAAATACTTATTCTGTAAAATTTGATTTTGGAAAGTAATTTTTTACTAAACAAATTTGCTTGTTTAGAGAGTAAACTTTATTTATTCTCTTCAGAATGAATTTTAAACTCGATATCTTTATAAAAATCTGACTATTTTTACTGTAACATAGACATAATCTATCCGTTAAAAATATAAAATGTGTTACAAAATTGAAAACCGACGATCCAAGCTCATGTTTGGCTAAAGTTTGCAAACACGAAATCACTTTCTATTTGCATATTTTGTGGGACTCACAAGTATTATCTACTTATCCACCACTTATTTATATCTATTTATAAATATTTGGTAAGTATTTATAAATAGTTTATTTTATGAATCGATAAAAATAAGTAGTCAATAAATAGATAATATTTGTTAATATCTCGAAATGTATAAATAAAAATTTACTTAAATGATTATAAATAGCTTATAAACATTAACCAAATATGGACCAATTGACAAAAAATAAAGTCTAATACCAATTTATGAACCTATTATTTTCCCCTGCAATAATTTTTGGGAAAATTACACAAAATCTAACATATAAAGTATACTATTCAAAAGTAAAGATGATTACTTTTAATTTCACAAATTAGGTAATAATGAAGACAAATTAAATTAATTAATACATAATTAAATCGCACCAATACATCACATCCCATCCCATCTCATTTTATCACTTCAATTAAAATCTTTCCAAATCAATCACTCTCGGCCACCCCACCCTAACCCACCCCACCACTTAAATTGAAATCTTCCCAAATCAATCACTAAGAAATCTCTGTCTTAAATTGAAATCTTCCCAAATAATTCATGAAGAAATCTCTCTCTCTCTCTCTCCCTCCATATACATGTACAGACACAAATATATAAATATAAAAATCTCTGTCACTCAATTTCTCTCTTTATAAACCACTCTTACTAGAGATATTAGAGTGACAGGGTATTTGATAGGATTTGAAAACGGGACGCTCCATATACATGTACAGACACAAATATATAAATATAAAAATCTCTGTCACTCAATTTCTCTCTTTATAAACCACTCTTACTAGAGATACTAGAGTGACAGGGTATTTGATAGGATTTGAAAACGGGACGCCAAGCAGCACTATGTTTCCAAGCCCTGTCAAATACCTTGTTTGAGTATCTTTTCCCCTCTTACTATCTCTCTATCACAACTAAGTTTACCACCAAGTTTTTGATGTTACCCGACCGATGAAGAGCTCATGGTACAATACTAGTGTCGAAAAATCATTGAACACCATTTTTCTTTAAAAGTCATCGGAGATATTGATTTGTACAAATTAGATTTGTGTGATCTTTCCGGTACATATTTTGTCATGCAATAACGAAATTCTTTGTTTTGATGGATTTTTAGTGTTTCATTTCTAATTTCTGGTCGGTCCTACAATTTTCGACTATTTCACTTAGATTTGAATTGGAGGTGGATGGTGTGATGGATTTCAGGTGGAGATGGAGTGATTGTGGTGGTGGTCGTCGTTGTGGATTTGAGGTGAATGTAATATTTATGGTCGTGAATTTGAGTTGAAAGTGGTAGTGGTGGTGCTTGGAAGTGATGGTGGTGGATTGTAATGCTGGTCTGTAGTGTGAGCAGATTTGTTTGTCACGACCTTCTGTGATCGAGTCTGTGTTAATTGTGACCGTTTGTGATCAAGTCTGTGTTAATTGTAACCTTATGTGACCAAATTAACAGTAAGTCATAGTTTAGACCGACCTAGTCACAAAAAGCCACATTGAGGAAAAATTTGGTTATAGTTACTCACAAAAAAAACGTGTGTGTTCACAAACAACACACCAATATTGTCACCACTCAATACCCAAAGCATTGCTATCACCACAATCATTACCACGCAGATCAACTCCAATGCACTTTTATCACTTGCAACGCTTGCAGGTGTTAGACGTAGGTGCAAATGGTGGTGTGATGGGTTGGAGGTGGAAATTATATGTTAACCGTGATCCTCTGTAACCAAATTTATGTTAATTTATCTCAAATCCATCACCAAACTTTATAAAATATGTTGCCAGGTGATGAAGTTAATCAACTATCTATTGTTATTAAATGGAAATTGGACATGAACAAACGGTTTGACGAAGTGTGCAATACCCAGACCAGAAAAGTTTAAAAACGATTTGATAGGTACTACTTATACCAACAAGGTGCACCTTCTTTTCCGGAAGGCCATTGTTAGAAACTCCACAGTTAAGCATGCTTGACTTGGAGCAATTTTATGATGGGTGACCCATGGGAAGTTTTCTCGAGGAACGTGCGAGTAAGGACAAAGCATGCTGAAAAGACCTATGTTGGTACAGTAGGGACAGTACGTCGTCGATCTAACGACCAGGACAGCTCGTTAATTGGGATCCGGGTCGTTACAAATGGTATCAGAGCTCGGTTGCCAGCTGAAAATTGGGAACTAAGTGCTATGCAGGATAAAGTGCTACACCTTAGGACGGGAGCCACCTCTTGAACCTGTAGGAGCCACCTCTAGAATATCAACTCCTAGCAACAGATCATCAGATGGATCAAGCGCGACAAGAACGTAGCGAGTCTAACAGGGGATATTGTAATACCCAGACCAGGAAAGCTTAAAAAAGATTTGACAGGTACTACTCATACTAACAAGGTGCACCTTCTTTTGTGGAAGTCCATCGTTAGAAACTCCACAGTTAAGCGTGCTTGGCTAGAAGCAATTTTATGATGGGTGACCCCTTGAGAAGTTTTCTCGGAGCGCGTGCGAGTGAGGACAACGCATGCTGAAAAGACCTATATTGGTACAGTAGGGACAGTACGTCATCGATTTAACGACCGAGACAGCTCGTTAAGTGGGACCCAGATCGTTACAAAGTGTGCATTTATTTAGTAAATCAAAGTGTAAATCACGTATTCATGTGTAAACTCACTATGAAATAAATTATAGGCGTGACTCTAAACTTAAAAAGGAAAACCCT
Organism: Fraxinus quadrangulata; assembly: GCA_903798255.1. NCBI lineage: Eukaryota > Viridiplantae > Streptophyta > Magnoliopsida > Lamiales > Oleaceae > Fraxinus > Fraxinus quadrangulata. The sequence continues at coordinate 45,799 of CAIGRB010134212.1, forward strand.
TAAGAACGCCAATTTTAGAAATCCTCTTCCCATATTGCCTAAGGTTCTCGACTTAAAGCATCTCCAATACATTGTACCATTATCTGATGCTGCTTTAACTAATTTTTATCAAGTTTTTAAGTTTGAAAATTCAAAGTTTGAATAAAATATTCATTAATAGTGGCTCACCCTAATTTGATCACTGATCCAACCTAATATCTATATGTACTTATACTTTTTATTCCTTTCTTATCATTGAGTTTGAATTGTTAATGAATGCATCCTTTACAATTAAGAACAAAGGAAGGAACATTTTCGATATTGAACACGAATACCAAATCCATTCTTGACATTGTTGGATAGGTGAGATAAGCATTTTAAAATGTCAAGAATGGATTTGCTATTCGTTTTAATGGTAATATCTATTATTTCGTTGAATTTATATTCTAATAAATTAAATAATAGAATCTGTAGATTCAAGTGTTGGTGATTTGTTAATCACAAGTAGTTGTGATTGTGAGATATGAATTACATATGACTGAATCTTAAATCGTCCGTGGTCGCATGTAATAACGAGATATGGATATCGTTGTTACGGATAGACCATTACATGTGGCATTCTTACTTGTGAAGTAAGTAGTTGATCTCACAAACTAAAGTATGGTGACACTTGAATGAATATGTGAATGTTATGTTATAGAACAAAACATTGGAGACCCACTGGGAGATTCCAAATGGATAACTATCTGAATGTTAGTGGCTAATATCTAATGTTCGGTAGTGGAATTAGTCATTTGACTTGAGGTCATCATAGTGCCTTATATGAGGACGGTCATACTTTGGTGGTGTTGGATGTTGCTCTGCCCAGAGTCACTAATACAGCATCGTTCGGGTATGTCAAGAATCATATGAATGTTGTGAATGATCAATAGAGGATTTGTCACTCTTAGATAGTAAGAGATTATGATCTACATTTTATCCAGTTAAATTGATAATGAAATCCTTGGCCAAGGTGAACTCTTGAGTCGAAAAGGAGTTTTCGACTTACATTGGCTTAACAGTGGGATAAAAGAAATAATCGATAAACGAAATTGACACATATCCATATCTCGTAACTGATTGGATCATATTGACGAAATGAATATAGTTTCATGATAAACGAACAAGTTTGATTTTGTCACATTACATGACATTTTTCGTCACATGTATTGCCCAAACATATTGTTAGATGTCAATCTGGGACGACGAATGTGAATCAGTGATAAATTAAAAGGGGTGTTTTAATTTATCTATTTTTTATTAGATCAAAATAATAATTCACGTCGTTAGGTATCATAATCGGGAACCTAATGGGCCACACACAAAAGAGAACCAGAAGAATGAAATTTACCAATTAATTAATTGACAAGTGTTGGACAATTAATTAATTGGGTTACTTATTAATAGGCCCGAATTAATTGATTGGATTAATTAATTCATGGACCAGATTTAATTAATTTGATTAATTAAATATTGGACCGGGTTAAGTTTAAGAGACGGGCCGAGCCCACTTGAACTTATATTAATATGTTCATAGGGTTTGAGAAAAGACATTGATTTTCATTATTATTCTTGCTAGCACGAGATCAGAAACCCTAACCGTCATTCTTGTTCTCTGTGTGGATCACCATTGGGGGCGAACAATTGGACAGTTTGGATTGCAGATCGTGATAATTGGAGTTCGAGAATCAGTAAAGGAGTTTGCAGAATTCATCAATGATACAACTCTTATCACAGTTTTTATCTAAATATAATGTATATCATTTGTGGGAATTGAAAATTATTTACTTTTCTCTGTACATAATTAAGTAAATTCTCAACAATTTGTACACTTTGCATATAGCCCCTCATAATAGGAGGGGACTCAAGGCCAATAAAAAAATCATGCCCCCTACTACAAAGGGGATTGTAACCAAGATGTACATAGAACAAAACTCTATATTCAAATTTTGAATTTTCAAAGTTGGAAACTTGCTATAATCTACTAAATAGCACCATCAAACAATGATTTTATAAATAACATTCTACGTAATTATCAAGTTGAAATACTTACGGGCTACATGAGATTGGCGTTTATTGAATAGACTATCAAACTTAAAATTTGGAATCCAATTAATTCTATCTACAATCCTATATAATATCTATACAATTTTTTCCACCGTAAAATAAATTTGGGGAGAATTGCAGCAACGGTACCCAAAATTTCATTGGGTGACGGACTTGATTCAAATATTTCATTTGTACTACTTACGGTACTAAACCTTTCAAAAATTAGCATATGAAGTCCCATCCAATGGAATCCGTTTGTTGACCAAGAGTCAATGGTCAACTCAAATTTTGACTAATTTTTAAAGAATAAATGGTCAATTTTGATAACCCAAGAATAACTAACCAAGAGGGGGGTGAATTGGTTTTTGAAACTTTTTCGACACTTTGTCTTAAAACTATACAATACACAAGATATTATTTCAAAATATGATACTAGAATTAAATATCAAAGTTTAATAACTTAATTCAAGTATAAATAAAGCACAATATCAAAGGTAATGTAAAGTAAAGTGCGATAATGTAAAGATAACAAACCAATTTAATGGGGTTCGATACACAATGTGTTCTACGTCCC